>KL287448.1:0-20313 GCA_000699545.1 Podiceps cristatus | reverse complement strand
ATTCCTCATGTATTCTGATTTTTTAGTTAAATATTGTTTGTATTTAAATATAAATATTGCCCAAAATGTAGCATTAATATTTTGCCTACTGAAGTGCAGTTCTGTATCTTATTAAAATTTAAACAGTCATTATGTTCATGAAAGATTTTTTTGTTGTAGTTTGCAAGGTGGTATAACAATAATTACCAGAGTGCATCAATCATTTTTCATTGCCTCATTTATATCACAGGGATAAGTAGCTCCAATTAAAATCCCATTTTACATAAATAGATATGTAAACCACATATCAAACCACAGTCTGTTTCCACTTCTGAAATGCTGGCCATAGGACATCTTTCTCGTTATTCAAAGTGTATGATGTGTACTGCTTATCTTTTTCTGCTTAAAAAGACGTAACTCTGCAGGCAGGCATGCCTTACTGCAGGTTTGGCAGGGAAGAAATAACTGTTACTGTAATTATCAATTTTACCATTCCAAATGTTTTGGCCAAAAAGCTAACTCGTATAATCACGTGTTTATTACTGACACATTATAGTTTGACTAAGCAAAACCAGAAAATGTTTAATATGAATTAACAGCTATAGGAAAAAATGTATTTTTCTATTACTAGTGCTTTCACCGCTACCACGGCAGCTTTTCTGCTGAATCTGCTTGCGTTGTCAACTACTGTGAAAAACCAAATAAAAGGAAACTTGGTAAATTATCTTCTTCTAGAGTATGATTAGCTCTGCAAAGAAACAAGCAGGTTAAAGATGATGCTTTCCCTTTCACACCTCTCTGCGAAAGCTGGTTCCAGTCCCAGGCTCTTCCTCCCTACGTTTCAGGTGGAAGAACGCTCTGACCTGTGATCCCTACGGTGAGCGGCGTGACGTGTCTCTGCCTGGCCATGCAGTCAGGCAGTAGCATCCGCATGGTTTTTTTCTTTCTTTCCCATTCTGTGATGGTGTTTGGCCCAGCCTTCAGCTCTCATTGCATATTTGCACACAAACCTGGGAACAGCTTGGTTCCAGAGGTTTAGTTCAAAGCCGTGACATTATACACGCATATTCTGTGCTGCTGGCGAGAACTTGCCATTTCCCTCTGGATCCCGATGCTTTTGATTTCTTTACTACAAACAGCTTGTTAAGTAAGTGAGGTAATCATAGGTGAGAACTATTAGCTGCTCCACACCGTAAACTAGGGCCACTCATCCCCTTGCAGACGTTTGACATGCCATACCTTTGTACTCCGGCATTTTTCTGTGCGGCAGAGGTCCCTGGGCAGGTGTGCGCGGCACACCGGCGAGCAGATTTGCTGCAAAGCCTTCGTACGCTCTCAACATCAGAGTATTCAACTTGCAAATGGTTCAGAATTCTCTGGGCCGCTACAGGTGGCTTTTGGCATCATTTCTGCTGAATTTGGATGAGCAGAGAATCGCAGGAGTTCTCAATGGCTCTAGCAAAAGGGCTAAACTGCAGCTTGGGCCACACTACGCCTTCTCTGTAAACTCCCTTTTCTTTCTCACCCCTAGTGCGGTACTTCTGGAGCCAGGAACGGGGTGCTGATGGGGAGAGTCGTGCAGTGACATTAGAGCGAGCATTGCCTGTCTGGGAGCAGGTGTCATGGCCTGTCCACCCCACTGCCCCCGTGGGCACTGTCAATAGATCAGCTAGTTAAGAAAAACCTAACCAAACCAAACCAAAAACCAGGGAAAAATGCCAGACTCGGGCTCAAAAATGTTCTGAAGTGCTTACCACAGATATTTAAGCATGGGTTTAAAGTTAAATAGATGTTTCAGGCTGTCCAAAATGAAGACAAATTAGGAACTTAAAGCAAATGATATAGCTCAGTTTTACAAAGACTTTTCTAACTGCCGCCTTACCATTAGCTTTTTTCTTTAAATCAGTGTCTACCAGCTTTATTTTCCTGCTGCTATTACTATGACTAAACCCCCTTATTTGTGTCGTAACTTAATCACCAGGTCCCTTCCCTGCGGTGCTGAAGTAGTGGATAATGTCTGTGTTTGTATTTGTAAGGTCAGGAGCACCAATTCATAGCTTAGGGATCATCAGCACAGTGAGCTGACAACAGAGTCAGTCCGGCTTCTGTTTTCTTATGGTCGTGCAACAGAAAATCAATGGTGTCAGGAGCATTGGGATAATTCTACTGTTACAATCAATACATGCTGATTAAACTAGTTGTGTCTGTTGGGTAAATTTGCTGCATCATAATTAGAATTATTAATTAAAAATAGGAAATCAATTGACACAAATTAAGCAAAAAAGAAATTTGCTTTATTTCTTTGACACTCTCTCCAGAGGCCTCAATAACTGTGACAACATGGACGTGACCCAGTGGCATTTGTCAGTTTTTTAATGCTGTCCTGAGTTTTAAAAATTGACTTATAAAACCCTGCTAATGCAGCTCCCAGGAAAGCAGACATTGGATGTTGTATGTGCAAGAAGCAGTTAGTTGTTTTCTTGCAGTCAGTCATTAGTCCCTGCCTATCCAAGAGGAAAAAGCAAGAGTCCTGTGCGTGTCACCAGGGAGAGAAAGTGGCCGGGGAGTGAAAGCCTTGGGGAGCAAGATGTAGCCCATCCCCTTATCGCATTGTTTTCCGTTTTCTGTTAACAAGGATAAACAAATTGATCATTTCTGCGGTGGTTGTAATGGGCTGCTCATTGCTGGCTACTGCCTATAATATGCTGGTGACCTTCATTATTTTCAGGGGCGTATTATGTGGGACACTAAAGCAGGGAGACCTTGGCAATGCTCTTTGCAAGGACAGCAGGAACGTGCGTCTTCTTTCCTTTCAGCTGTTTATTTTTCTCTCTCTTATTTCTGGATTTTATGTGGGTTTTATTTTTCTTTCTTTTAACCTATTTCCCTCTTTTTTTCTTTCCTTACATACATTTTCTTCTTCTTTCCTTCTAGTCTGAGTGGTTTTCTTTTCTCCATCTAACACTTTCCATCCCATGTTTTCTTCCTCCTGTTCTGCGTGCACACATTCAGTAGAGGACAGCAGCATCAAAGTTCAGGAATACTCTGGGTCTACACACTCCTGTGGTTTGCTCAACCTGCAGCCAAATATTTCCTCTGAGCTTTCACGCCTGTGAAAGGTTGGAGGGCAAAAAGGATGACTGGTTAGAGTAAAGGTGTGACTGGTAACTGGTGGTGCTGTATAATGTAACGGACTTTTACTAATCATTGGTGGTAAACTAGTTTCCCAATTATAACAAAGTTGTGATGATTTGATTGCTAGTAAGAGTTGGGCACTTATAAATATACATACAAGTGACGTAAACCTTGTCTCTGCTTATTTTGGGGATGTCTTGGGCATTTATTTTTGATTTTTATAGATGCTGACTTATGAATGGCAAACTTTTAGGGCCAGCTATACAAGATGAACGGCTTTGAGCTTTTCTCAAAAATTTGTACACACCGGTGAGGTTTGGGAACGGAGTGTGCGACTATTCCCCCGAGAAAAGCTTTGCTATTGTTTTCTGCCACCAGGCTCCCGGTTGTTCCTAATGTCACAGCATACTTTCCAAGTGTTGCACAATGGCTTTTCATTAGCCCACTGTGAATTGTAATGGACATTATTTGTGTAAGCTCTGGCACCTTTATTGCTATATTTTTAATCTCATTTTTCTCAGCAATACCTTTCCCTATGTTAGAGTGCAGTAAGTAGTCAATAACCTGGGAAATTCGTCTCAGTAAAAAATAATTCCTCCAATCTTCACAAAATGCAAGATCAAAACCTAATAAAACTCTTAACCGCTCCACTATGTCTAACTTAAAATATTTAGGGGGGAAAAAGCCCTCAGCTATTTGATTATGATTGCTATAAATTAAATTTGGCTAAGCTCCTTTCCTTTGTAAAACAGGAAGTATTTTCTTCTTTAATGGAGTGGTGAAATGCTGATGGGAAAACAGTACTAAGCATTCCTGGGTTTTGAAGTTAAAATTAACTGGCCTGTAGATTTAACTGCAGTAATATTTAGAAGATTGCTAATCATCACAGTAAGTTGCCAGATGTGCTAGTGAAAAAGATTAATATGATTGAATTTGTATACCTTTTCTAGACTTTAACCTATTTTTTAAGGTGTTTAACAGTATTTCATTGAAGTATATTTCCAAGAACAGTCAAAAGTAACAGCAAATAAAAAATGTCTTTAGTTTAAATGCCAAGACAGATTGAGTGGTTTGCACAAGAATCGGGAAAAGCAGAGTTGTTAAAAGCCCTAGTTCCAAAGACGTGGGGTCGTATCTCGGGCGGGCTGAGCAAGCTGCCAGTTTTGACCTCACCGACAATTGAGAACATATGGATACCATGCAGGACCTTTCAGATATACAACTTCAGAACACAACTGTTGAGTGCCTTAAAATTAAGCTGTAAAACCTTGGCATCGATAGAGAATTTTACAGGGCTAGTGTAAATTGTGTAAAATAAGGGGGATGTACTCAAGCAGTCAGAACCTGCGAGGAGGAAGGCTGGCAGCTACGCTCAGGGTGAGCTGTGCTCCAAGTGGGACATAATAAAGATCTCCCACAAGGAAAATGTTACAATAATTGAGACTTGAGAAAACAAGGACTTGGATCGACAGTTTCAGATCTTTTTTACTGAGATTCAACCTGGCGATACTTTGTGGGTGGCAGCGAGCCAGTCGGTTGCCAGAACAAATCTGAAGATAAATTGGGTTGTAAGGCTACATTTGGAAAACAAGTGGTGTCTTTTGCTTTCATTTCAGTGGGCTGTGGATTGGGATTTTAATTAGTGTACCTGCTTTATAAGGCTTTGTTGTAATATTTGTTCTGTGTATAGACCGGCTGCCAGCCTGGTAGCCCTACTCCACAACCGAGTCCTGTTGCCGTAAGTGAGGTGTAAACAGTCATCACAGTGGTTCTCCTGTAATTGGGGGGCAGACAAAAATCAATTGCAAGGTTATCTTTCTAGGTGTAGCTACGATGAGCTACAATTACCATTTTTTTTTTTTTTTCAGAGGCTTAGAAGATGAAATTAGCTAGCTTATGCATAAAATGTCCTTTTTGTTGCTTGGCAGTCAAGTGGTGTTTTGATTTTTAATGAAATTCAGAGTACTTGCATTACAGGGTTGTAATTGCTTTAAGAGTCCATAGGTCTAAGAGTTAGCCTGAAGTCTCTTGACTGGAGCAGGTAAAAGTAACACCCTGTGTTCACCTCTGACATGCTCCAGAAACTTAAAAAAACCCAGTATTATCACTTGGTAATTGTTAATTGTGGAGTCCTGTATTTAAAAAATGTACAGAAACTGATAGAAGACTTAAAAATTGAATTCTTTTCCAGACTGCTATTAAAAAGTTGGCTTTAGCTCTTTTACACAGGTCCTCTTGCAATTCCTAGAGGAAGAGCAGAGAGCAGAACATTGGTTTCAACAACAACCATGGACGTTGGGGGCCAGAGCCACCATTGCAGTGAATTAAGAGATTTTCTTATGCAGTTGCTAAAAAAAAAAAAAAAATGTTCCTGTGTCGCTTTCAACTCTCTTTAGCTGCTGTATTGCTAGCTGCCAGGGAGTCTTGCCACGATGGGCTGACCTGTTGGGTTAAAGAATTGAAAAGTTGCGAGATACAGTCTGGAAGAAGCTGATTGAATTGCCGTGTTTACTGCAGTTCCTCAACAACTTCATCGCTTTGCTAGCAAATTTAAAAGGTTAAAAATGCAGATTTTTAAAATTATGTGCACCTGCGTTCTCAAGTCTCAGTGGGAAGTCACCTTCTTAATCTTTTAAGTGCACAGACCCAATAATTTCCACTACCTTAATACTGATCCCCCAATTTAATTTTCTGTGTGCCTTTCAAGAGTTGAGGATAATTCTTGGGCTCATAATGTTGCTTTCAAGTTTTCCTTCTTTCAGATCTGCCTAGGAATGAGTGAAATGAGTCAACAGGAGAGGGTTTTTTTAAGCTTTCTTCAAGATTTGCACCAGCTCCCTGACAGAAGATGTTAGAATTCTTGTAGTTTGACAGAAATTAAGGATGTGCCAAATAGAGGAGTCTGCATATATGCGAGTTACAGAACAATAAAGCATTTAAACTTTGCTAGCTATGAGGTCTCTGTAAGGACAAGTCCTTCTGGTACAATATGAACTTAATTCTTTTTACATTTAGCAATTCTAATTAACAAATATTTGAAGAAACTCCAACAGTCTCTGTATGTGTAGATTTATTGCCTTTTGGATCCCTTGCCTTGCAAAAATTCCAATTCTGTGACCCTGGCAATCAACGGGAAACAAAACATGCCAGGTCCCAGCGCAGTCTGTGGAAAATCTTGCAGCAAATGTTGTGTAACTTATCGTCGGTTTTGTTTCGTTAGAGCCCAAGTGAGGGAGGAGATCAGCACAAGTCTGTAAAAAAACATGTCAGGGATGGAAGAAAATACAGAGGAACAACTATGGCCAGAGAATCCTGCGTTCCCTTAAAGAGAGCCGTAGAGCTGGGACCTGTAAAACAAGGAAAGGCAATCATATAAAGTGTAGCCTTTTTATTGAATTGCTATATATCATTTGCATAAATGAAAGACTTTAAGATTTTCTTCAGTTTCTCTTCTGTGGTTTCCTGGTGCAAGCCTGTAGGCTTCACACAGCCAGGAAAGCCTTGGATTGTGAAGTGCCCCTTTCCTCTGTGCATCCAGCCTCATCGTGTTTTGACTCTGGAAGCTCAGGGGATGGCAGTTAGAGAAAATGAAGAAGTGATTACTGTTTTAGCCATCTTTAATTAGAACCTCATTATGCTGAATAAGCATTTATTAAGGTTGCATCCACTTTGCAATCAGAGGGGTGATTGAAGCAGACAGCCCTGTTATTTCTACCCAGCCGTTTCAATTACCGGAAGCAGTGAAGCCGAGGGCAGCGAGGGCTTTTACCGGCGAAGCTGTCAGCACGGGTACGCAGGTGATTCTTGCCTTGCCCACGGTAAAGACAACATTGCTGCAGCTTCACTGCTCTCCTTGCCTGGCAGAGCTGGATTGCGGCTGGCTCAACAGGCCGGTGCATGCCGCAGTCACGCTGCCCAGCACTGTGTAGATGTGGCCCGAGTGACGCTTCGAGTCGCTTGCCGAGCTAGAACCGGCTGAAACGATGTTGATCGGGAGGTAGCGGGGGCTCAGGGTACCTTCCCCAGAACATTCAAGTCCTGCACCAAGCCGTACACCACTTCCATCTGCGTGCCAGTGAGGTTGTTCGTACCAAGTTTACACTTTTTAAACACTATTATTGATGAGATACAGAAAAATAATTTACAAATTAATCTCTGTATGCATAAAAGGATCATTTTTCATACATTCATTTCAGCACAGATTTATAAATGTAGTGAAGAAATACACTATAAAGTGTTTATAGCTTATATTTAGACTTTAGAACTTGGAGCTGTTCTATCTCAGTGCTACGACTTACATTCTGGATAGCTTTGTAGTTTAATGCAATTTGACTGCCTCTGTTTCCCTTCTATGAAATGGTGATAAACTATGTTTTCTAGCTCATAAATGGACCATGAGAATTAGCCAGTCTATGGGACTTTGATGATGGAGGCTATTCTATTAAACGTGCAAAAAAACTACACATTTTGATCTTATTGCACAAATTAGAACCTGAATTGTTGCATATTGACATTTTTTCATTATACCAGCATACTTTGAATTTTATTTAGTACTCAGAAAAATTAATTATTCAACTAATAATTATCCATTCCAAATAAAACAACTTGATTACTAAGCCTGATGAGGAAAATCCAGTCAGGAAAGAACCCGTTCAAAAACAACAACATTCTGCAGTTATCCTTAAATATTTAAAGGGTGAGCTATATTTAGTAAATTCTTCTGAAGGGGGAGACGAACGGATGCTAATTTCCTGTGTCATCAGATTTGTGTATGTGTGTCAGCATCATTCCTAAATCACCACCTACTACACAACCGCCATCTACACCAGCCTCAGGCAGTGTTCAGCATTTCCCTGGGCGGTTCCTGTTTATCAGCAAAGAAAACAGTCTGCTTTGGGGTCATGTCATTTTCTTCTCATCGATTATTTAATATTTGATGTGTGCGTGCCGTGTTTGCTCTGCTCAGGTGTTCAGCAGTGGGCAGAGAGCCTTGCTTAGCAAAGGAAAGATAAAAGTTGTGGCATCAGTGTCATTTTCTGGACGGCACTAACTTAACCCACGACGGTCAGTCCCTGACAAAGACCGTTATAGTCAACTGAAAGAAATTCCTCGACGGCAAGGGGCGCGGGATTGACTCCAAGATGCTTGTGATGGGCACCGTGCAGCATGGTCAGTGGGCAATTTTGATGATGGTCTCGTCTGAAAACCTCTCTTTTTTCCAGTGGCGTTTTAAACTATAACTCTGCTGCCACCAGGAAAATGTAGAGATCTGAACCTTATAGGGAATCTGGCATTTAAAAACCTTAATGCATAGATGCTGTGTTCTCTTCCAGCAAAATCCCGTTCGCTTCCCTGCTGCCACCCAGCCAGGAAGTCACGTATGTCTGTTTTGCTTTTTACTTTTCAGTGACAGTTGTCGCTAAAAAAGAGAGAAATTAAGTTAATCCAGAGAGAAAGCTGTTTCACATAGGCAGTTTCTCGGACTGCTGAAAGTGAGACTGAACCTCCAAGACCTGACACGGCAGAGCTGGGAACTTGAGCTGCTGTGGCAATTTTCCTGGTTTCTTTGGAGCTGACCCACTGATAATGCTGTCGGCACTAACCCATTGTTTGTAAACAATGAGGAAAAAACATGTGGAGTGATGATTTACTGTTTTCTGCCTGACTGACATTTGATTGCTTAATGCAGTAATCCACAATAGGTGAAACTGTTCCGAAAGCGCTGGCTTCCATATGGTTGTGATTTTGTCAAAACATTTCAGTTCAGCAAACTCGTAACTGATTGTGAGGATGAACAGTTTTGATCATCCTGTTTTTCAAAATGTAAAACAGTTTAAGAATTGCCTGGTTTTAACATCATAACAAAAAGTTTCGTTTCCCAGTTTAGAGCAACTTCTGGTTTAGAAATTGGCATTAATTTATCCTTCTGCGAGCAACATTCAAACACGTTCAGAAGTCAAAATAAAATATCAAGGTTTAGACATCCAATCTCAATAATTTATGAGACAAGACTTTGTCTTCCTGCCTAGCTCTCCAGAATGAGACCAAAGCCCTACCAATATGTAGAGGAAGCCACAGGGAGACAGACAGCGGTGTCTTCTGCATTTTCTGCTCAGAACCTGGGGCTCGTGCATTTTGTTGCCGGCGGTGCTGCGCGTATGAACTGCCGGATCGGGTTGTGAGTCCCGTGGCTGCTCTGCTCTCGCAGCATTAGCATCCTAAACAAGGTGGTGCAGGAGAGCTGCAGCAGCGTTGCAGTCTGAGGAGCTGCGTTAGGGACACCGGGATTTCACTGCATCGAACTCTTGATGCTGGGGTGGGTGTCCTCTCCCGTCCATGCTTTGGCTCCTGGTATTTAAGCTACGCAGTATTTGTCTACCTCTCTGATTATCTCTTTAGTAACAGAGCATCTCACGTCTCAGTGCTTGAGTGCAGTGAAAAGAGGGTATAATGTTTTAGTATTTCAGTATTTTTCATGTTTTGTTTTTTTCCCCAGTAGTTTTGGACTTACTATTTTCTGTTGGTAAATATAAGAAAGGTTTTGCACAGACTGTGCTGAGTTTTGCAATGTGGTTTTGATGAGTGAACATTCTAGTTTTTACTGGGTTACACAGGGCAAGACTTTTTTTAAAAAATGTTTCTTTTTATGTGCCTGAAAGGGACATTACTATTAATGGTTTATAAGAGAAAGACAGCAGTGTATTTAAGATATCTTGAAGACATTAGGTAACATTAAAGAGCCATGTGAAGATTCAAGTATGCCTAGAAGAAAAGAGAACAGCAAGTAGCTTGTGCTGATACCTGCACGTAGCTTTTTGTAAGCCTTTGAACTGTTTTAGATATAAAAGACATCCCTATCTCAAAGGCCACCAGGCCTTCTGCTGCTCTAATTCTCTCCCAAAGTCCTTAGGTAACACAAGTCACACTAGAGAAGGTAAAAGTTTTCCTAGATTCAGTTACTGGGGCAGAACATCCTTTAAGCTGATGTCATTTGGCTGAAAAGCGGTGCACAGGTAGCAGACGTTAGGACGGGAAGAAGCGGTTCTTTTTACTCTGCAGCTACACTGTTGGAAATAAAAGCAAGTCCCACAAACCACAGCGTCTACTTTGGGTTTCAGTATCAATGCAATAAAATAAATTGCATATTGACCACCTTAAAAATGACTGATGAGTCAGTGCTTGTGTTACATTGTGCGTGAGGGATGTGCTTTTACGTCCCCTTGAAGGTGAATCTTTATGGTGTATTTTGAAGCTGGCTAGCTAGCCATAGCATTTCTTCCATATGCTTATCTCGAATATACCATTTTATCCACCAATCAGCCCATCTTTTTGCTCACGTCAATTTGCATGCTGACCTACGCAGTCGAGGCGAGGGGACACATACATCCCTGCATGTGAATGAGAATGAGAAGGAAGCTGCTCTCTAATGCTTGCTATTTTAGTGACAAGAAGCTTTTCTTCTTTAAGCACTGCTTTAACTGCAAATAAAGGTATATTGCATATCTGGCAAAACATCAGCAGGGTGACCTTCCGATGCTCAGTTTATGTGCTGTGAAAAATAAAGAGCTGAGCACATCTCCCTGAGAGCTTTGCCAAATGGGGTCGATCCCACTCGATCCCGTGCAGTTAACACCGCGCTGCAGCGACAGGAGGGGAAGCGGTGACTTCAGTGGTCGGATCAGATTGCTTTCAGCATGGCAGATTCCTCAGGCGATGGAGAACGTCCTCCTGCCTGGGTGCAGGGAGCCTGATGAGGATGCAGGTGAAGGGCATGGCTAGTCTACTGCAGCTGCCAGACTGGCCCTACGGATCAGCTCCAAACTCTATCAGAGCCAACTGGCATTCGTCAAATGGGAAGGGGAAGAGGGTTTGTTTCTGCTCCCACGGCTCTGCCTTGCTAAGCACGCAGCTAAAGACCATACTCTATCTAGAATAGCAAATAGCCCTATGTAGATAGTTGCATATAGCTTTTTCTAAGTCTTTGAACTGCTTCGCACCAGGCACAGATGTTGTATCAACAGATCTTAACCTCCAGGGACAAAGGCATCTCTCTACTTCTGCGTAGTTTTCTTTGAATCTCCTTAGAGCAACGCTGCTGCCGCCACTCCTGACCCCCTCTGGTAACCTCTCCAAGGCTCGATGGTGGAAGGAGGCTTGGTCTCTGCCTCTAGACCTGCCCTGCCACATCCAAATGTGTTTCTACCCCTTCTTGCAAACAAAACTTGTAGTACTTCCGTGCAGAGGATTACAGGAAAATTTCATGGTATAGTCAATGAAAATATCTACAGTCCTTTATAGACGGGGGAGAGAGGAAGAGGGGGTTTTTATCCAGTTGGAAGACAGAATTTGGAAGTAAGTTACTTGCAGATCTTACTACAATCTTGTCCTAGACAATAATAATGAAATAGTGATGGAAGATTTGCCAGAGCAAAGACTGCTGGGTTTCATACAGAGGAAAGATACTATCTTCATTTAGTTTTATTAGACTCCTGATACTCTGCCCATGTATTTTTTAATTCACCACAGTAAAATTCTAATTAAAGAACAGTCTTTTCCTCCCATTAATATGACATTAAAAAAAACATTTTAAAGAATGCAGCGTCTTCTCTAAAAAAATTATAATGAGAAGACAAGCCGCCAGCGTTGTATAGAATGTTGTCACTCCCTTATGAAGCTTTTCATGATTTTAAACTCCTTGTAACATCTAGAGTGTCAGCAGAGTCAAAGGCTCATTAAACTGAGCAGTGATTTCTACAAAAAGAAACAGGAAATATTCTCAGATTTTTTTTTTTTATGTTCTAATTTTCACTTCTTTTGAAGTCTCTGTCAAAATAGCTCATGATGGAAATTCTGAAAACACGACACTTTGATATCTGTCAGGAGTAGAAGTTGTTTCTCCTGTTTTGCTGCTTCCAAAATATATTGAGTTCATTATGGGATTTGATGAGGCTGACATCCAAATACTCAACTTTTCTTTGACTTAGCGTGATTTTGTTTTCATTTATCCAAAATAAAAATGTACAACTAGGTAACTGTTCTAAGCGTTCTAGAGAAAACTGTAGGAATGTTCTTTAAACAAAGATTACTTTGGAAAGAAAATGTTTCCTCAGAGGATGCTAAATAAGCTGCAGGGTCTCTAAAGCGCTGTGATTGAATTAGGTAGCACATGTTGGAGAGTCAATGACTAATCAAATCATCATCCGAGATTAAATCATGACCTAAATCAGCCACATGTTTCTTATCTGATCCAGACAATGAACTTCAGAGAGAATCAGTACAATCTTTCTTGAAGGATGAAGATGTTCTCCTGTCTCTAAGAAAAAAACAAACAAAAAACCAACAAACAAACAAACACAAAATGAGATTAATTTCCTCCTGTGAGTAATAATCTATCCATTTGGGGAAAAATCAGCTGATGTTCCCTCTTTTCCTTTCTATCTGATGAAGACCGATCTATAAACTGGGAAAATGAGATTGACTGCAAGTTCTGCCAGCCTCAGATTAACCTCAGGGTTTTGCCACTTGGGTGGATAGTTTTACAAATGCATATTTGCATATGCAAAATACATTCTCTGGGCAGTCTTAGAGATGTAAACATTGAGACTGGCAGTTTCTTCATTATAGCTGTGTACGCTGTGACTGAAAGTCTGGCATTGGAGATAAAAATGCTAGTGCGTACACCGTTGCACGGAAACCCATGTTTAGGAACTGAAGGCTGCGAAGCTACAAGCTCAGAAGACAGAAAATGCCAGGGCATGTATATGGTAGCCTGTGCTCACATCATTAAAGAAAATATCATAATTCATAGGTTCAAGTACTGAATTACTGCTGCACTTCCAACCTTTAATCTGACATTTTCTTATTTTTGTGACACCTGCTTCATAAATCAAACACCTTATTTCTGTGTGATGTTTCCTGGTTTGTTTGTTTTTCCTTACAAAGCAAATGGAGAATATGAAAAATCCCTTCAACAGTGTCATCAAGGTGATATACAGACCGTTCACCAGCATGGACCAGAACAAACCTCTGACATGTGGGTAGCAGACTAAGAGTAGAAGGCTGTCACCCTCTCTGTGGACCACTTACTACCTGGAGATTAAACAGCCAGTGGCCCATGGCTGCTACTAGGAGCAATTGTAGGAGAAGTCCTGCTAAGCCCCTGGAACCTTTATTTGCAGATGCTGCTTTTAGTACAGATGAAATCTTTGAGGAATGTAGGTAATGAATTATCCAGAGGAGGTCCTGACTGTCTGCAAATGCATTTTTTATAGTTTGATCAAGCATAGGTGGATTTTCATGGGGGGCGCGTGAGCACACCCCTGGGTGTGGGACAGTGCTCTACCAGTTTTCAAGCTATCACTCTGTACGTGGAAGGTGTCCCAGCTTGTCAGTGAAAATTATATTAAAATGTACTTTAACAAGCAAAAACTACTGCTCTAGCTTACTGATTTAAGCTAAAATTCCCTTACCTCTATGCCTCAAACAGACTGAGTGAACCTGAAGATAAAACTGGAGATGGTCATTTCAACTTAACAGAGAAGTTGTCAGAGATTGGAGAACCATTTTACAGTGGAAAATAAACAATCACAAAATCATAGAATCATTTGGGTTGGATGGGACAGGACCTTTAAAGGTCACTAATGCAACCCCCCTGCAAGGAGCAGGGACATCAACTAGACCAGGTTGCTCAGAGCCCCGTCCAACCTGACCTGGGATGTTTCCAATGCTGCCAACTAACTGCCTGTGACACAGTTCGGATAACCTGAATTATATTGGGAGCAGGATTTTTATTAAAATCTATTGTTAACTTCATTGTCCCCCAGAAAATTATCTACAGAAATCCAACCTATTTGTTGCTTTGAGAGTTATAGGACCTCTCTCATTTGTAAGACCTGAGCAAGACATGTTGTCGCATGGTAGATTATCAGTATCTTGATATGGTTATGAAGAAGAAAACCTGCTGCAGTTTGAGCAGTGTGGCCTAATCCGCCTGCACGCACTAGTGTCTGTTGTACGGATGAGGTTTCCGCATTCTGAAAAAATGGTCTCTAAGCATTTGTAAGAACATTTTTGAAGGGAATTCCTGATAATCTGAGTTATGTTAAGGACAGACATTGTCCATAAATACGTTAGAAATTCTGAGGGTAAGCAGTCTTATAAAATAAACAGTTTTGTTGATTTAGAATCAAGCAGCTCAGCGAGTGATGCTTCAATATACTGGTTCATGTCTTTAGAAGTGTATTGGTGTTACTGGCAGTGCCGGCACGTGAGGCACCCAACGCTGCTCAGAGCCAAAGACAAAGTGGTGTGACCTGTCATTGTCAGGGGATTCCCTCTTCACAGACCTTGTTTCAAACCTATTGTAGGCTTGGCTTCTGTTTCCAAAGGTGTTGAACTGTGCCAAAATGAATCATGTTTCTACGGTGAGTAGACAGCAGCTCAATACAAGGACTATAATTTTCCTATTGGGCTAAGTGCAGGGAATAAAAAGCTAATTGATTATTTTAATTTTTTATTAATTACATCCAGGCATATGTTTTAGATTTTGCTGTTTCTTTGCCTGCTTTGCATTAGCTGGGCCAACTATTTAAAACCCAGTCAGATTCCAGAACTGAATTAGACAAAAAAACCCCACCACTCAGAGTTCAAGCTGCATTTCACCTTAATTGGTATTCATGTAATCATTCTACAGCAGTACAGTTATATTAAGGAGAGAACCTAGCCCTAATTTCAAAACAAACTCTAAAATAATGTATCTTAAACTATGTCCTCCTAGATTTAGTAAGTTAATTTTATTTCCTGTTTGCATTTTTACAAGGCTAGTATCTCATTTAAACATTTCAAACTGAATTTGGAAATACTCCAGAATATTGATTATTGACTATGCACTACAGTCAGTGCTTTAGCAAATTTGCAGAAAGTTCCTCTGAAGCGTGGGTTCATTGAAGACCAGCAGCAGCCAAATGCGGTCTGGAGTCCTTTGGCTAAGAAAAACAACCACTTGATTTTTTTCAGCTTTGCCTTCCGCAGAATGCTTATGAATGTCCCACTGACTCTGCACCTCGAATACAGGACTGGTCAATAGCTATAAAAAGAGAGACATGCAGGCTTATGCTGATGAGAACAAAATAAACATAGACCTTAAGTCCACCGATTCTGGTGTTGCTGTGATCGAAGATGCTGTTTTCATATGAATAGTGTATCTGTGCAGTGATGGAAAAGCACTGGAAGAACACTTTTGGCTCTCTCTTGTTGGGATAAGTCACCCCTTCCCTGGGGGTCCTTTTATTTAGCTGTTAAATTTTCAGCCTTGTGTGTTTGCTTCATCGTTCTCCGACTTGTGGTGCTGCACTAAATACTGGGTAGCTCTATTGACCCAGAACACAGCAATTCGCTAATCATTCCTAGCGGGGAAACCAGCCCTCTGGGACTGAAGCAGCACTTCCAATGGGCCCTCCTTGAGTATTTAACAGGACAGAATTGGTTACAGGATGTCATGAACGACTATAGCGGCGGATGTGCAGAGCCTGCTGTGATTTAGCCCTCACTTCAACAAGCCACCGAGGCTGCGGGGTGGGGGTAGGGATGCAGAGAGGAAGAAAACACTTTCTGCTGTGGTGAGCAAGCTTTCCACGGACGGATGAATCTTTCACCTGTCATACTGCCGTATGCAGACAACAGTAATTATGCTTAGGCACCCGGCATCATCCTATACAGAGTTATATTCATTTTTATTGGTGACGATTAATCTCTAGTCATATTTTTGAAGGAGAAAAAGTGAGTAAGTTAGCACGTTTGCCAGGGAATGTTGGCACGTGACCTGAAATATGGCAGCTCCCTTTAATGTAGCATCTCCCAAGAGAGCGCTAGCTATTTCAGACTCATCCCTCATGGTATTGACATCCACACGTGCAGTCTAAAGGGAGCATTTGTACCTCCCTGACATCACCACTCAGGTTGCTGTTCTTATTGATGGTATAGTTAAAGTCTCTGTATCATTTTGACATTTTTAATGGCATATGCATTTACAGTGTAGCTCTTGTGTAAGCTTTAATCAGCTTTCTGTTCACATGTTGTTGCTATTATTATTTATCTCTATTATGGTAACACATAGAGGCTATCAACAAGAGCAGGATCAAACTGGGCTAGGCTTGGTTGTATTTTAAAATGGCCGTAGGAGAAGTGGTGCTGACAATCCTGAAGTGCAGCGGGCTTCCGTGGCTGCTTTGCCCTGTATCTCAGAAGCTGGAATCACTAGCTAGGATTTGTCACACTGACGTGTATAGAAAAAAAAATATATCTTGGTTGCTGAAGTCTTTGGTTTCTTCTGGGTTTTAATATTCCGCGACTACTAGATCCCAATGCCATAGCTAACTCTGCACTTGAGTAGTCTCACACATGAGTGGTCCTATTGACCTCAGTGGAATTACTTCTATGAATAAGTACTTGGATTTAGCTTATCAACTCTGTATCTGTCTACCTTTGTGAAGGTACAGAAGTTACCACAGTGCAGATCTGTGAGTGATCACAATATAAATATCACATAATGTCCTGATGAAATCACATAGCTAAAGAATTTGCTTGCAACTCCACAGTCTGTCACTGCTATATGGGACTTAAAGGGGAAAAGAAAACCAACAGGAATTGATAAACTTTGAGCAACAGAGATCTTCGTTTTCACGTGAGATTACTGCAGGTGAGGATGATATTTCATTATCACAAATTTTACACTAGCACATTGCCAATGAATTTCACTCAATTCCCTTGGCAATTAATCAGCAGTGGATGAACTGATTCTGCGTTACTTGGCTCCGCTCATTGTGACATATATAGGGCTTGAACGGATAGCTAAAAGCAGAAAATCTTTACCATCTGAGGTAAAGACTTAAATCTGGAGGAAGCCAACTTGTCATTGCGTATATATGATCCCGTCACTAGAGAGACAACAGGATGTTCAGCTCGGTTATACACACATACTGCAGCTCCAGTTTCAAACTATTTAGAGAACTTCAGTCATAACCTGCTCGTAGTTTGAGGAACATGAAAAGGAGCCTAACAAGTGCAAAGCCTGTACCGGGCACTGTAACTGAGACACAGTACAAGCACCATCTTTTCATGATTCATAACAGGATTTCATAACAGGACAAGGGGGAATGGACTAAAGCTGAAGGAGGGAAGATATAAATTAGATATTAGAGGGAAGTTTTTTACAGAGAGAGTGGTGAGGGGCTGGAACAGGCTGCCCAGAGAGGGGGTGGATGCCCCATGCCTGGAGGTGTTCAAGGCCAGGTTGGACGGGGCCCTGGGCAACCTCGTGTAGATCCAGGCCTGGAGGCTGGTGGCCCTGCCTGTGGCAGGGGGGTTGGAACTCTGTGATCCTTGGGGTCCCTTCCAACCCAGACCTTTCTATGATTCTATGATTCTATGATGATTCTGTTTTTTAATGTCTTCCGTGAGCACTCAGATGTACATTAATCCTCATTTTTATGTCCTCTCCCTAATAAATCCCCATGAAACTCACATTCTTAGCAGCTATCTGGTATGCCAAGCTGTTTTATTTCATAGATAATTGAAACATTTTGGCTAGCTACTTTGGGCTAAACATACTGTACGTCGCAACGTGTGCTCACTATGCCTTGTACTTAGAAGCTTTTGGAAAAGTCTGTCTAACTGCCAGCTGATTTTCTGGTCACTGCAAGCTTCTTTTATTATCCAGATTTGGGTTATTTTATGACTTTACAACCAGTTAGAGGTATTTCTGCTCTTCAGCATTTTGCTCTTCCCTTTGGCTAGTTTGTAGAGTGAAATATGGTATTGGGAGAAAGCAAGCATGTGACCAAATATCAATAGAAAATAAGTGATCAAATAAGATTGACTTACATAAAAAGAGTTGGGTTTGGGGCAGACACTGTAAGTGTGAAACAACATGCTTGAGCTGATGATGGGAAATTATTTTCCCTTCCTGTAAAAGGTTTGCTTTCTCCTTCACTTTCTTTCAAAGTGAAAACCACAGACCGAGCAGACAAACCTGATAATTGGAGCACTCACCTGAGACACGGAAGACCAAGGATATAAGTCACATCTTCTAATGAGTGTTATTTATTCTTATTAAGCAAATTAATTGCAACTGGAATTGTATCAGCCCAGAGCAACCCACAGTCTGGCAGTTGGGGCTCTAACGTGAGGGGTGGTAAGGAAGGAATCCAGTCTCTGAAGCAGGCAGGGTTAAGTCTGATTCCTGCATTCCTCTTCCCCATGTAAAGGCCTATCAGCTATGCTTGTGCGGTTCGGATTTGTACCCTTTGTGGAGGTGCCGAACTACAGCCCTTGATACTCAAGTTCCGCAGAAAACAAGTTAATGTTTCTGGCATGGAAATTGCTGGGACAGTCCATCAGCTCCAGCAGACTTGCTCCCTGCCCTGGAACGTTTACAGAGTCTTAGCGAATGTCTATGTGAAATAAAGATAGATCATCTCTTTCCACAGATTCTCAGTAAGAATTTAGGACTTATAAAGAGTAAGATTTTGTTTGCTCAACTCCCAGCGGTGTTAGTGAGGAACTAGCATCCCTGTTTACAGCTGTGGGAAAAATGTGGCAAAGCAATAAAATATCTTGTGTGAGGCACAAGCAGGACTATGCACAGGGGTACGTTGCCTGCTCTGCTTTCTGCAGGACATGAAACCATCTGTCTGTTCACGTGCTTCCTGTAAGACCCTGCAGATCCTTCTGGAGACCCTGGAATTGTCTTCTCATGGGTTTATTTTGGCCTTTAACTCTGTTGCTCAAGAAATGCAAGTTTGTAAATTGGTAATCAGCAAGGCTAGTTGAGTAAAGTCTCTTTCTCTTCTTTTTCTGTTGAATATCCTCAGACTGACCAGTGAGTATCCTGCTTCTCAAGGAGAAGGACAAAAAATGCCAAAATTACCTGATAGATACAGTTGTCCTGTGTGGGTTTATAGCCATGTGCCGTAAAAGGGGAGGGCTATGAAATTTCTAGGACGAGAGCTTCAGGCTTAAGTGGGCTTTACGTTTCTCTTGCTAAGTCTGGAAATAGAGATCCAGGCCTGAGAAGCAGCGAGTGTCACCTGGGGATTAGTTTACATGTTTGCAAAGAAGAGAGTTTGTGAAGACAGTTCTGTTGCTGGGATTACACACTCGTTTCCCGCATGGCAGTGGATTTTACACTAGCAGAAGAGCTGTTGGTATAATTGAAACCAGCTCTCTGAGCACAACCAGGTGTACCTGGAAAATGATCTGTAACTGTGTCTTTACCAGGGATTTTGCCAGCAACTTTATTCTGAAGAGAATGATGATTTTCTTCACCCTTGACATAGCTATACTGAAAGGTTACTAAGTGGGGGGTAGGACTACTGAAGGAATCCTTGTTTTTCTGCCGACCATTTGCTGAGGAAACCTTAATCTCTGGGTGTTTGCTTCGAGCTATCTGTTTACTATATACGCGTGTTACACGGGTGTTCTGCAGGTGCCGATTGCTGTTTCTATAGCAAATCAGGATCAAGCTGTTTCCGTAACGCTGACGTCCCTCTCTCATCCCGCGTACGGCCCACAAACAAGGAGAAGGGATCAGGCGGGATTGTCATGTGAAGGGCTCTCACTGGGCTTTAATGCACTGCGTAGGGACCCTCCTCTCCCTGTCAAGGGCCATAGGGTTTGGGGCCCTTCTGTAATGCTAGTACATACTGTACTAGGACAGAAATTACCTGACATACACGCTCCGTGCCTTCATCCCTCAGCCTGGTCAGCCTCGTGAAATCCTGGCTCCAGTGTTATTTTCTTCCCTACAGTCTCTTTACTCCAGCAAAAAACAAACCAAACCGAACCAAACCTAAAAACACCACCAAAGGAGAAAGCCGCCTTTAGATATCGTATTTATTATCTTATGGGAACAGTGCAAAGAGACAATATTTGATGACATTATTAAATCTACAGGATTTGCTTGGCAATCTTCCCAGCCATTAGCTACACTGCAGCAGGATGTGATCCTCTGCATCTAATTCCACTATAAATTCATTCCTTCCAGCTATCTAAGAGCACTAAGAGACAGGATATTAAAAGATTTAGGTCCTGATCCAATAAGGGCATTAAACAAGTCCTCAAATTTAGGTGTATAACTAGTGCTGTTGCCTCCTTGCATGCTAAAATACATTGCTGGATTGGTCGGGGGCGGGGGAGGGGGGT
>JMFS01129251.1:0-44367 GCA_000699545.1 Podiceps cristatus | reverse complement strand
GCCCGCTGCGCCCGGCCGCAGGGAGAGCGAGGCAGCGCGGGCTGAAGGGAGAGGAAAGCGGGTGTGAGGAGTACGGGCTCCGCGCTGCAGCCGCAGCCCCCTTTCAGCTGCTCGGAGGCGGCTCAAAACGAAGGTGGGGGCGCGGTTCTGCGCTGGGGGCCCCGTCCTCGTGATTAAACCGCACCGATGAAGCGATGCCTCCCCTGCCTGCCTCGGCAGCCAGGGCAGGAACCCTTCAACCCGCTGGCTTGCTAGCTCCCTGCTCGCCCCCGCTTCCTTCCCTTTATGGCCATCCCTCAGTCCGTCAGACCTCAGCTCAAGGGGCTTCGCTCTTCACCCGTCGAAGCCAAACAGTCATTATCTGTGACAAACGTTTGTCTTTAGTGAGAATTACTAGAAATAAGTATGTAAATTGAGGTGGGTGTATTCCTTTTAATATTTTAACATTACACCTAGTTTTAGGGTCCAACAGGTGGTGGAGTTTGGGTTTTTCCTTTTTTTAAAGACCAACCCCATCTCTCTCAACAGGAGATTAGTTATCTCCATTTCCTACTTAAATCCTCTCACCCTTCTATTCTTACCCATATACTTATTAGAAGAGAAGCCGTAAACTTTAGGATATTTATTTGCATTACATTTTTAAAATGTACATTCCATTAAACAAGAGCTGTAAATCACAATTTTTACTATAAAACCACTTCAGTAATCAACCTTAGTCCAGGAGTCAGAAGTAGATAAAAGTGAAACACTCATACATCTCGACTTGAAAAGCACGTGCAAATGTAAGGAGACGCTTGTGGAAACACTCTTCCCATGGTAAGAACTGACTCACCAGCAAGTAAAATATGTTCCACCTACAAGCGACCGCCATCTCGTTACCCCATATCGACTGCTGCACCCAAACCCGAGATAACAAGCTTCTGCTGGCCCAGAGGGCAGCTCTCCTGGGGTCAGGCCTCTTCCTGGACACACTCTGTAAGTAGACACCAACGTGTTCTAGAGCTGGAGGGATGGGCAGAGGAACAGAGAGCCAAAACCCCCTCTGTCATCGACCCGGATCTCTGTTCCGGGGGAAACCAAGGAATCAGATTTGAAAGGAATAATGGCAGCTCCCTCATGCTGACACGATGCAAAGAACGGTCTCTCTTGACTTAGTGCAGCGAGCTGTCTCCAACGGTTGAAGAACGAACAGAAGCCACACCCTTAAATGTCAGAATTCCTAATAAAACCTGACGCCGACTGAAGTTTGTCCCCAGATGCATCGACCTCGGCTGCACAAGCTCGGATGGGAATACCTAGGGTCCTCTCAAAGGCCGACCACCCGATTTGCCGTGACGGCTCTGCGGTTTAATGAAATGGCGCGTACAAGGCAACTGCTACTTAGCAGTCTGCTTTCAAAGACAAAATATGAAATGTAGCTGCAGTTTTAGACCAACATATTATGAAAATGTGAAAAAGTTTGCAATTCCAGGCATCACTAAAAAAAAAAAGCACAAACCCAAAACCATACAATGCTGGGTTTCCATGCCCCAGCACACTTATCCTTCACTTTTACATCAAACAGAAATCAGTTGCACAAGGATTAGTCATTCCATAGAGAATTCTTGGCCTTCCTGTATTTCCAGTAGTCCCAGACCAGAAAGTTCTGTGATAAAACATAAATCTTCATATCCTTATGCTGTTTGGTTAAAAAAATATCCTGAGTTTGTTTAAAAAAAATGCATGTGCAATCGTTGGGATAAAAAGCTTCTCCCCAACATGCAGTAAATCAGCTTGTTTCGGGAGCACCTCTGGCTTCCGTCACGCTGCTGCCTAGGACTGCATCTAAAGGAGCCCGTTTCTTCCGTATGCTGCGACCGGAAGCTATGAGATCGGCGTATCCGCGCTGGTGGGAGAAAGCGTAAGCAGAACGACGGCCAGATATCCCTCGGCGAAAAGCACTCTGCTTTCGCTTCCACTGCTGTTCTTCTGCCATGTATTTCTTACGGTTCTTCTGAATCTTGACACATGCAAAGACAGGTTAGTTTATTAGTTTATGGATTGCGAGGGAAAACAGCTTGTTGGCAGTTACTGTCTGGGGAAATAACCCGATACCTTTTACATCCCTAAACTGCTTAACGGGAGGGTTCTCTTGGTTAAATCTGATTTTGTTGGAGCCACCACCACATACATCATGGTTTCAGGAAGGCTTACTGTATTATTCTGAGCTTCATTGCTTTCATTTATCTTTACATGCCTTTCATTGAGGTGGACTGAAGATATGCCACTGAAAGCTGCTCCTGTATTCTCACCCTGACGCCTCTTTGGTATCTTTTTAAACACCCCTACCGCAATATTAACTATTTTCATACCCGTGTGCTATTTGCCAGCTTGAGGCAGAACAGAAGCAACAAACTGTCCACTGTATTCTGACAGGTAACAACAGAACTCCGACACAGCCCAGATAAAATCAAAAGTCAAGGCATCAGTAGCTTCAAAGTAGGTGTCTGTGGTTGTGCACAGTCGAGTGCTCAGCCAAGACAAAGGGTGAATTAGCCCTCACTGAACTGCGTGCTGAGCTCCTGCACGTACCTCTGCACTGCGAAGCACGCACGGAAGATGCTGGGAAATAAGAACACAGAGTGACTCTCTGCTTTGGATGGCAACGTGCCACAGCACCAGTCATTGCCAGCTCAGTGTGGCCTTTGGAACGCCCTGGTGCCACCCTCCCTGGCCAGGCGACCCGAGCTCCAGTCTCATCCAGCTCTCCCTGGGGCACACTCGCTTACTGGTCTCTAATATTAGCACCAATACTGACTCCTGTAAGTAAGTACACACCAGAGTAACTGTAATGATGCAGGACTTTACCCACCCGGTCGCTTTCCGAAGGCCAAATCGTCATTGATAAGAAACGCTGTGCCACTACAGGAAGTAAGCAAAGAGCAATTGATAAAATCATGGTCAGCCAGAGGTACGGTTGTCTCAGAGCATTTGGAGCAGTTCCTAGGAATAAAAAGAGCAAAAATTACTTTATGACATGATTAAGCTGGTTGTAAAACACAAATAAGACAGTAAAACACAAATAAGATACTAAAAGCCACAGCTCCTTTCTTAAGGACCTAACTTTCCAGTACTCTGTTGCGAATCACAACATCAAGCTTTTATTCAGGGACTCTGCTACGTGGAGAGCACAACAGGAAAGAATTTCATAAAGCCCTTCGATTCCAGCGTATCCATATTAACATCAAAGCCCTTTTAAGGGTTATGGGAGGCTGCAAGACAAACACCTGGCTGAGAAGCACGGCTTTTGTTCTGCGTTAAAGCGTGCAAAGCAAGAAGTCGTCCTCCCGGCATCACTGGTATGTACGTGGCCTAGAAAGCAAGTGGCACGGAGTAGCCAAATGCCCAGTCTCATGGAACTGTCTGTCAAACTAAGTAGCAGTCGTATCTTTATAAACTCTGAAACACATAAAGTATTCAGGTAGAAAGGAGTTACAAAAGTAAGTCTAAAACTTTACTAAAGGTCAAAGCCATTATATTAGAGGCAACTACCTTTTTTCAATTGGGTTCAGCTTAAAAATGAGAACAGAAAATTGAAGGGGGCTGTTATTTTGAGAGGGGGATATTTAGATCCAAGGCAACATAAGAAAGTTTTGTCACTAGGAAAAATAGGAAGCACAGTTTTTCTCAGAAATAAATTTGCTAGAGGCTACTACTTACACCTCCCCGGACTTCCAGCAAAATCCCAAGGAGCTGCTAAGAGCATTTGGCTGTCTTACTTTGGGGTGTTACCTTCCACTGATCAGTCAGAGCAACTTGGCAAACACACACTCTGCCAGATCATCACACTCCCTTTACTTTCAGCTGCCCCGCCAGTTTTAACTTAGGTTTCATTTGCAGGCTCCTACTGCTGGGCAACCTCAAGTTCCAGCTCATTTTCATTGCAAAAAAAGAAATAGTCCAAGAAAGCAACCTGGCCCCGAACATAAACAAAACCCTTCCTTGGAAGCAAATTAGTTTTTACCATCATTTCCTTTCAACAGGCATCAGGTTCATGTCATGACATTTTGGCCATAGCTCTGCTCAAGTTACAAAGCTGTGTGAGATGGAAAAACAAGAACCACAAGGACTGACCTGTGAACTGAAAGCCAGAAGGAAAAAGAACGTGGATTCCAGCACTGTGGAAGTCAAATGTGATACCAAAGTAAAGTGCAATACTCCCAAATACTGAAAACGCATTAACAAAAGTCCAGTAAGAGGTATCCAAGCCAATCTGAAAGCAAACAAAAACTCCAAATGAGTTTATTAATTCAAAATAATGTCAAATACTCTGAAGACTGAGAGCATTTTGGTCAAGCCGTCTCTCATCCAGTTACACGTCAGTCAGAGAGAAAGAGCATCCACAGAGACAAGGGAAGGCAAAAAAGGGAAGCTTTTGGCGTATTGTTATGTTTTTAGTAGACAAATTTAGAAACATGACCAGAAGGTGTTTTCAGAGCAACAGAGATCAGGAAGCTAAGCTTACTTGCCTGAAAATTGACGACAAACACAAGAGAAGATGCTGCTGTGACAGCAAATGACTGATAATCTGAAGGTGCTTCTCCATCTTGTCCCATAGTTTTAAGGTAAGCTCCATACGGGATGAAGAAGATTATCAATGAAGTTATAGCTCCATGAAGCAAACTTAAAAAGAATTTCTTGTAGTTAAAGAGTAAATCTTTCTGTCCCAAAACATACAGTGCTGGGAACCGAAGACTCAATTTGTCGCTCACATCCTTAATAAAGGGTGGGGAAAAAAAAAAAAAAAAAAGAAAAAGTCACTGCAATTTCTTGTTCTCAGTGTGAGCACTGAAGAGTAAGAAGCTCAACTATACAATGTCCCAAGGGACACAGCAGACTTCTTGTCCCTTTTCAAATCTCAGTGTGGGCAGCAGGACTTAGCCCAGGGCAATACATGCGACTAGGAGGAGCCAAGTCTGGAGGACATCTCACGAAGCTATCACACATCCCCTCTCTAGGATTCTGGATTCTTAATCCATTATTTGCCAAGCCACCACAGTTGTGTAGCTCTTTACAGCTACGTATCGTGTTGGAGTCCTTTCCCTACACGGTGAATAAGCAGAAGATAGGGGCTATCATTGCACGTCCTGACTAAGTCTCTAACAAATCCTCAAGTGAGCGCTTAATTTGGTACTGAATTTATTTCTTAGCTTTTATCACGAAGGAAAGCAAAAAACCATTGATTTGCCTAATCAGCAGGTGAGTCTTGTATGGGAAAAACAGTGGAGAAGGCTGAAAGTACTTGTCCCACTGAGTTAAAACAAATGCTACACACCAAGACTTCCTGTCTGTTAAACAGAGTAAAAAAAATAGTTCAGTCCCTACATCCTCTGCTCAGAAAGGTAAGCAAGGAGTATCTTTTCCACTGACAAAGCTGCCCATTGCTGTGCTGTGGGAATGATTTAATGGAATAGCAGGCACTTGGAAATATTTTTAACAAACATTATTAGCACAAAGACCTCTGACCCCATTAACTTTGGCTATTTCCATAACCCTCTGCTTATTGTCTCTTGTTACCTCACACACTGGGAAGAGGAATACATTTTTAAAAGCAAAAAACCAAACCAACCCCCTAAAATGCCTTGGACATAAACCAAAGCAACCGGTTTCAGTGTAATTAAAGACTCGACGTTAGATGCCTTTGGATTCATCTGTTAACAACAATGGGGAGAATACCTGGTCAAGCAAGCCAACGAGCAGAACCGGGAGACTAGAATACAAGACATTGTACAGCGTGATGAACCAGTCTTCGTACGCTGTCTGCAAGAACAAGAGGAGGAATTTCAGTAGTTAATGATTTATTTTTGATTACACCTTTTCCTTCCAATTCCTGAGAAAATTCACACATGCTCTACTACAACATTAAATTACCCGTCTCAGTGTTTACCCAAAAGGCAAGCAGCACCTTAGCTCAAAGCTCTGTTGAAACTATTTTTAAGCTGTACTAAGCCGCCACACTCCTCAGAAACCATCGGTGCTACCCGACCCAAACCACTACCAAACCCAAGCACCTGACACTAAGCGTCAGTCTGGTTTACAGCTGCGCTCGCGACTGGGATAAGCACTTAGCATCTCACCTGTGGGACTGGGAACCCTGCTTTGTCTTTATGTTCCTTTTTGCTCTGTCCTAGCGACCCAGAGTTTCCACAACAGCAAACAGCATTAACCTCGGGCAGGGCTGCTTGCTGTAACTCTCGCCCCGGCCCTCATGCTGGTCCGTGCAATGACATCTGCCTGCCTCTTGGCTATGCCCGTGGAGATGCACCTCAACCCTCCAAGTCCTTTCAGCACTACGTGAACTTGAAACACTGCCAGTTACAACAAGCACGTTTCAAGCCAGTCTAGCCAGCAGTTCAAGATAAGAAAAATTCAGGTTTGGTTTCCTTCTTCATGCCCCGTCTCACTTCACCCAGAAGCATGTTAAGCAGCAGGGCTGGTAAAGGCTTCCCAAATGGCATGTAACAATCTCTTCCTCCCTGTACAATCATGATACCGACTTCAGTGTTCTGAAATCACAGCCACTGCGTAGCTTGTAACTAACTAGCTTAGCAGCTACCACCTATTCTCCTGCGGGAAGCACTGATGACAACTTCAGGTTCCCATCACTTCCCAGGTTAAGCCTTTGCTGTTCTGCACTGACAACAAGGAAGAGCTGCTTGTTAATGTTACACGGAGCATGCCTTCTTACCTGGGCAGAAAAGCCATTAAAGAATGAATACCAGATGTGGACTAGCGTAAAAGCAAAGTTTTTGTAGAAAAAATATCTTAAAAACTTGCACATCCGAATGTAAGACCATCGTCCGTGGACCAGCAGCAGCCTTTGGAGGTAGCGGAACTGCCCAAAAGAGTAGTCACTTGACATGACGGCTTGCATCCCTTCTTGGCCACTGATTCCAACTCCAATGTGGGCAGCTAAGTTAACGAAACAGACACCACACACCATATTGACCAAAGGGAGAGGAACAACATGACCGAGGGCAAATCTTCCACCAGTTCCTGTTCTCTGCTTCAGGTTCGCCTGCCCCGTTGTATTTCTGTGTACAGCAGGGCGGCTGCATTAAAGACTAACACAACCGTGCATAAGCCCTTCCTTGCCCCCTGATTTACTGCTCACCTCCCCACATCGCTTGGCTTCTCTCAGTGCTTGTTCTGTCAGAA
Source organism: Podiceps cristatus (assembly GCA_000699545.1). Taxonomy (NCBI): domain Eukaryota; kingdom Metazoa; phylum Chordata; class Aves; order Podicipediformes; family Podicipedidae; genus Podiceps; species Podiceps cristatus. The sequence continues at coordinate 37,170 of JMFS01129251.1, read as the reverse complement.
TGGACGCTGGGAAACGTGACCAAGGGAGGACTAAGCCATGGGACAGAGCAAGCAAACCCCTGAAGGAACTGGCCAGGCAGTTCGCAAATACACTCCTAACATAAACCATATCCCAGAAGTTTCTCTCCCAGTGGGGTTTCTCAGGAATGGTTTAAAGAGCACCAGTTGCAACAGCGCATGGCTAATGCCTCCGAGCAAGGGGCAGCGAAGCTCTCGCTTTGGTCTTTAGATTACACTTCCGTAACCCACAACATGGTAACAGGTGTAATCCAAGCCCCTTCTCAGGGAACATCTACAGAAAAAGCTAAAATATATCAGCAGAAACCACTAACCATTTCAGAAAGGGCTTCCTCGGAAAGGGAAAGCAGAGGCACAGAAGCTAACAAAGCCCAAGTGGTGTTAACGCGGGCAACGAGATAGACGTTAGAGTCTTCTGAACAAAGAGCAATAGTGAAGAGGCTGCAGAGAATGCCCAGAAGAGATCTTTCCTACTGAGAGGAGCTTTACAGCTGCCTTACTTTTAATCATGTTTACATCATTGGCACCGTCCCCAATAGCCAGAGTAATAGCTTTCTTGTACTTCTTCACAAGCTCGACCACCATGGCTTTCTGCTTTGGAGTCACTCGACAGCAGATCACAGCCCTGCATTCGCAGGCCAAATCAACAAAGTTCTGCTGCTGCTGTTCTTTGTGAGCCTCAGCCCTCCTCCTCTTCTCGGTTTGCTGCTGCTTCTCTTCTGCTGTTCTGGGGAATTTCAGTTTAAGTTTCTTTTTCTTCTTTTTCTTCTCTAGCAGGATTTCATTCTGTGTAACAAAAGTGTTTTATGTTCCCTTCTATACTATTTCAAATCGCACTCTAAGTACTGCCTATACAACACGCTTAACTTCATTATGCTCCCATCACCCATTTATAGCATTTTAATAAAACGCTTGTGCAGAGGAGTGAACAAAGAACTACGGAAACCATAAAAAGAATGTGCTCGGTGAGACTAACAAAAGCAAAATGCTTGTATTTAGTGTCACAGCACTTCTTGCAGAGTTTAAAGGAATATTTCTTCTGATGGGAACGAAGTCACTGTTGAAAACATTCTGGTATTTAAGCTTCCCTCTCTCCTATTTCCCCATCTCCTAAAGGAAGCACGGCCATGCCCAATGCATGCGGAGGTGTCTATAGATACCCGGGTTCGCTCTGGGGCAGTTCAGCGGGAGTAGGGGGTAACAGACCCGCAGCGTTATCTGATGCTCCTGCTGGGTTACCTGCAGGCACCCCAGCCCGCGCCTCGCACGGACGTACATTTCTCTACACAAAATAAAGGTTGGGGCTGGAGCGCTGCAAGGTGGCAGGTGGCCCTTAGCTGTTCGCTGGACTTTCTCCCTACAGGTGCCTGTGAGAGCAGCTTGCCGACAGGGTGGGCAACGCTCCCCGAATTACTGCTAGTCACCTCTGCTAAAAGCTCTTCTCTGCTTTCGAAGCTCCCGCGAGTGTGCTATATTGCAGGACTGAGCAGGAAACTTGTCTTTTGTTTCTGTCCTTTCACTCTCATCTCTCATGGCAATCACAACTTCTGTGCCTATACTGAAGCCATGCATCCTATAGTGCTGGCAGTCATCTCTGTCTCCTTTTTTTTTTTTTTTCTTTCTTTTTTTTCTTTCCATTTTTCCATTAGACCAGAATCTTCATGAAGAACAAACACTCTAAAAGTCAGACTGTGCTTTTGCAGGGGCTTGGCTTTACTTTGATGGCAGCTACCAGGGTGATTTCAAAGGCCCAAGACATCCCTTATTTTACTGAGTGCTACTTTCATCCTTCAAAACCAAAAATATTTCTGAATATACACATCAATCAGATGTGTACAACCGGTGCCACAGTGGCCAAAGCATTTTCATTGATTGGTTTAGCAAAACAGACAAATGAACAGAGTCCTCAGTGAAGGACCCTGGCTTGGTAGTACCCCCAAAATCTCAAATGCAGAGGAGAACATCTTTTGTACATACCAACCAGGAGCCAGTGATAATTAAAGCACGATCTCTACTGCCCTGGAAGAAGGGCTCGTTCATTCTTAGAGAGGAGTGTGTACTTGATCCAGCTCTGTTCCTCTGGTTTTCCAGCCTGGTTTGAAGAAGTGCACTGGAAAGAGAGGTGAATACTATTACAGAAAAATCAAGGATCAACTTTAAGCTAGATCAGTCCCAGACAAAGTCTGCAAGAAAGAAACGCAATATATGCTGCGAGAACTTTTTGTGCCGTATATTAGGTGATGTCCTAAGCAGTGAAACGAGGATCACGCTGGTTTGATGTCCTTGCTCTTTTGCACATAAGGAAAAAAAATAGAAAGATGGAGTCAGGAGTAGTCGTGACACTGTTACAAGGCCGTGGTTCTTCTCCCAGCCCCGCGTTGTTCTTCCTTGGCTCTAACCATTTTGACAACTTCTTTATGCCTAAGTTTGAATACCTTGCGATCCACTGCAGCTTTACAGCACAGGTCTGTACTGCGTCCAGGAGCAGGGGACGGGGTGAAAGGCCAGCTGGGGTAACGCTGGAGTTGAGGGACAGGTAGCAGAGTAAAACCTGGCAGCTACTTGAGATGGGGACTAGGGAGAGGCCTGCTCAGCCCACTCCACGTGGGCTCCAGACTTGTCTGAACTACAGGACAAATTTAATGTCAACAGCTGTTGACCTAGAACGTATCATCTCCTGCAAACAGGGTATCGCCACCTCTACCCACAATTAAGCGGTTGCCTTGTAAAATTACAGTTTACAAAGAAACAGACAACACACAGCTGAACAACTGCCAAGAAATACTGTTCAGTCATTGAGGAGTTGCTGCAGGATAAACGAATGTTACTGCTGGGTTAATTTTAAAAACTGAGCTTTTTAATTACCACAAAAAAAAAATTCTTTGTGCTTTTCACTTGCCTGATATCTTCTCCATAACAGATTGTTGTTTCATCTGTTAAGAGTTCACAAGAAAATCCAATATTTTCGGCAGTTTCTGCAATAAAAAAAAAAAATAAGAGAGGAAAGTATTTACTTGAAGTTCTGGCATGAGTGACTGTTGGGAGCAGCCACAAGTACCTGAAGTCCTTTTGAATTTACATTTCAGTATGAGAAGTTCCCTTTCATTACCACGGTGTGGATGGACAGGAAAAAAAAAGAATCATACATAGCCCAGAGAAGCTGTGGGGATGCTTGTCGTTACCTGTCACAACTACTGCGTGGCAATGGGCGCAGGGGGAGATGGATTTCAAGTCCACAACAGGGAATTCTGTTTCCCCTGTACATTACTGTGGTGGAATGCCTTGTCACCAGATGCTTTGTACGCAAACACTGTTACAACCATAGAATCATTACGGTGGGAAAAAACCTCTAAGATCAAACCAAGACCTGTAAGATGCAAACACTGCTGGTGACTTGGGACAGTCTACCAGCCGATTCGTGGGAGGAAGCTCCATCAGGGCCTACTTAACTTGACGGTGGCAACGCTGTCTCTGTGGCGGAGAGCTGTTATGCCAAAGACATCACAAGAATCAGCCACAGGCTATGCCACACTATCTCGTCCTGTCCTTACTCTGGATTCCTTGAGCCAAGGCTGTTGCCAGGTCACAGAGATGCGGGTCTGGTCGCACCTCCATCCCGGCTGTAGTACAGCCACTCCTACTAACGAATTTTAGTTTTGGAACCGACTCAATGCAGTGCGTTGCCGGACGGCAGACTAGCAACTACCCAAAGAAAAGCAAAACAGTCTCTGTCAGCGGCACTTGTGATTCTTTGAAAAGCAAATTTCACTGTAAAAAGACAAGTTTTGGTACCTGCCCTCAAAGCCAAGCAAGCCTGATGTTAAAAGCAAGTCGTCCTGCATTTGCTTTGCATCGGGAAAAGCAGCAGCTGGACATTTCCCTACGATGACAGTCCCGTGTCAGTCACCTCGGCTAATCTCTTGGAGGAACAGAAGTGACGCAGAAGCCCATCCGGTAGCTCTGGCCTGGGAACAGCTGGCATGAAGTGTTGCACACTGCAGAAATCCCTCCAGTTCTGATTTAAATGGACTTTCAAACTAAGCTTTTCTAGAAACATATGCTTTATTCCTAGCCTGCATTTGTCCCAGTTTATTTTCTAGCCCTTACCCTGGATTTACTAGCTCTTTGGCTGTAAGTAAACCCACCTTTTTTGTCACCAGTGAGCACCCAGATCTTAATGTCTGCTTTTGAAAGTCTGGAAATAGTTTCTGGAACTCCATCCTGTAGTTTGTCTTCAATAGCTGTTGCACCAAGCAGCTGGAAGATATTTGAAATACAGGTATTTAATTTTCTACACTTTTATCCTACTGATTCATTTTCAGTCAGGAATGAAACTATTCAGGATAGGTCTTTAAACCAAGGTACAGCTCAAGCTAAGAATTCAGGATAGACGAACTCTTGCATCTAAAAGTGACGACACTGAAATACATGTACTAAAATACATTTCCCTTCATTCTATTAATCTCTCAAATTTGGTGTGGCTCTAAAGGCAGTAAAATACTGAAAAGACCTAAATCCAAATGTCCTAATAAACAAGGATAATTTGTTTTCAAAAAGATCTGTTTCTTTTTATCTAAGAATAAAAGTGGACTGAAAATTTAAAGCTTGACTTACAATCAAGTTTTTTTCTATTTCCTCATATACTTTGTCCAGAGCTTCATCACGATTAGTGGTAGCTACACTGGCCTCCACAAACTTTTTATTCCATGCTTCAAATTCATCATGGCTAATGTCTCTATAGCACAGGCAGAGTGTCCTAAGAGTTTCATTTGCAAAAATCTGAAAAATAGTTAAAAAACAAAACAAACCAAAAAAACCACAAAACCAAAAAAACCCCACAACTTATCCACAAAACCAAGCTCTTCATTTACAATCCAAACATAAGAGTTCCGCTCATAAGCATTTGTAAGTCTGGTAAAACAAATCTGACCGTGGAATTAGTCCTGGGTATTTCAGAAATGCCAAAAATTAAGCTGTAGCTGACAAGGCAGTCTGAGCCGAAAGACTGAAGAGGTGACAAACAGAAGAGCGTACTGATCTGGAATACTGATAGCTATGAGAAAAGGCATCTAGGCACAATTTCAGTTGACTACTCATGAAAAGCCAATGAATGCATTTTGAAGAACATGCATGAAAACTTGTATTGCTTTGATTATTTCTCAAGTTTGGGATGACTTGTAGAACCAATTATAGGTCTGCATTTGTTTTAAGAGCTTAGAAAAAGGAAAGTAATAAAATTATAGTCAGAAAGAAACAATTTTTAATTTAAAAACGGTATATAAGATACAAACGTACATCTAGTGCTTCTTCTGTAGCTTCTCTCTTTAGATTCCTTGGGTGCAACCGTTCATAAATTACTGTATCAGCCCCTTTACAATATAGCCTGATATTTCCACCTGATTCTCTTACTGTGGAGTAAGATATGAGAGGTGGGACAAAGTGTTAGAGTACATTTAAATAAAAGAATAGCGTCAGATGAGATTTTTCAGTCTACTGCTGTTAAGTACCAAAACTACAAGATCATGTTGTTTCTTCATCATCTCTAACAGTGTTCAACTAAGTAACTTGGTTGGTAAGTGCATTTATTTCCTCTTCTCTTTCACGACAGGAGAGGATACTTAAACTCCCAAGCATTGTTTGTGATAATGGTTCATGCAATATTAAGATCTCACTCCCCATAGGGGCTGGTCAGAGACATACGCTAGAGCTACGATGCACTGTAATTGCAGCCTTAAAAAGAACAGCGTCTAACTAATTCAAGGCTAACTCAGTTAAAGATAGTTAAAATCAAAACAAAGGAGCTATTTATAGCACAACCTGCATACTTAGATTTCCACTAGCTAGAGGAACATACCACTTGTTCTCTAAGGAAACAAGACTAAATCATCTTTGCAGCATTCCTTCAAACTTCTACTGAAGGGACCTAAGATGGTCTCCAGCAGAGGCCACGGCTGAACATCGGGACTGCCTAGTGGACGCATCTGAACCTAATTACAAAGCCTCTCTTTTGCTATCCAGAGCCATGTGGATTAAAATCTAGCATAGGACTGTGTGTTACACAGCTGTAGTTCTTGACTTCAACTTCCCTTGCACGTACTTTTTCATCTATGAAGTACAAATGACCTTTTCTATAAAGGTGGGTTGTAATCAGCTTACCTATGACAGACATCCGTTTTCTATCGCTGTTGAAATCCAAGATAGCAAGGACGTCATAAGTTCTTTCAATCCCCATTTCACTGATAGTGATGGTATTTTGTGTTCGTGAAAGAAAAACATAGCCAAAGTTTCTGGCTGCTGTAACCAGGGCCCCTTCGTCTGGGGAAGCGGCTTGGTAATTGAGCTGACCTGTTGTTGGAAGAGGGGAAAGAAGGGAAGCCGGGATGTGCCTAAGCATTACAGGGGCACTTGGACACCACAGCTACAACGCTCACACCCGTTCTGGACAGTGGCTGAGCGCTGGACGTGCAAAGTGGGGTCTAACGCTCTGCGGCAGCACCTGATAGCAGTGCACACAGAGGAGAGGGCCTAGGGACCTCCCCACTTTTTATGATGTGTACTTTCCAAACGTAGTAAGTCACTGAGCCCTCTTCCCTCCAAGTATAAAAGCAAAACTGTAACTTCTCTGTCTCACAGCAAATATAACTTAAATATCTCCATTTCTCAATACATTCATTTAAGCATTTTCAAAGGAAGCTCCAAAAGAAAAATCCTTGGCCACAGACAAGTAGTAGTGGAAACAACCCCAAAAACATTCGTTGCAAGAGCAAGGACAGGAGGCTGCTGGTTTCACAAAGATCTCACAAAGATAAGAGCAAAGCAACATTACTCTTCAATGTTTTAACTGAATCTTCCAACCTTGTTTTTCACATTCATGAATTCTTCAACAGCCATTCACCCCTAAATTTAGTTTCTGTCACATTTTTGTTGTTCCTTTTGGTTATTTGCTGCCAGTACTCTTAGGACGGACATACATGATTTGTATACATCTACGGGGCTCTGCTTCAAGGAGTAAAAGTGTGAAACCCTCATGCTGACACCACTTGTTTTTCCACACTGAAAACAAAGTGTCCAACTGTGTCTGTACTTTCACCCGTGTACGTGGAACCAGAGACTATGCTAGTGACATTATCATTTTGTTTGAGGTTTATGCTTTTGAGATTTTAAAGATGTATTTGAACAGAGAGAAGACCCGTAACATGAAAATCCAAGACCTCTGTTCCCCTGCCTTTCTAAACCTGCTTTATTTAAGCTTAAATCTGCTTATTTAATATGCATGTTTGCCACAACTGTAGCTGTCATAAACACACTCCTCCTTCCAGAATTGTAAGTTCAACACAGGGAATAGCACTGGCTCTTGCTTTTGTTTTAAATCAAAAGAGCAGCTCAGCACTCTTCTCGCTTATGGCATCAGCATTAGTTTTGGACCTCTCCCTTGTGCAACTGGATTTGAATTGTTGTTTCCCCTTACATAAGAAAAAACAAACAAGACCCAACCAACCAAACCAACACAACATACTCACCATCAGAAGTGTCAACCATGACTGTGTGACAAATAGCAAGGAGAAAAAAGAACTTCTGAATTTCTGGCTCCTTTCCAGATTTTATTTGCTCTATCAGATAGTGATCATAGAAAGAGAACTTTCCGTCTGCATACATGTTCCAGCTGAAATCCACTTGCTGCTTAGAAAACAGAAGAAGTTTGAGTTACCTCACGTGCAATTGCTTTGTGCCTACCTGCATCTCTTCATTCCTTCGCAAGGGAGTGTTCCCTGTTCTACAGACCGTAGGGACTTCAGCATCAGATCGGACCGACCTACCTCTGGGTGGCTCTGAAGCTGCCCCGCTCCATCCCGGCATTCCCCTGCAATGCAAGCAGGCACACGATAGAATAAAGATTTTACAATTCATTTACAACGTAAAAAAGGTACAGAATATCTACCATGCTAGAATAGCTCAGGCTTTAAAAAAAGCAAGTTCTTTCACAGGCGCAGTACCTTTGTATACTAGTGACGCCAGAGCAAACGTAAGAAAAAAGTATACACTGGAATTGCATAAAACATCCACGTTGGCTTAACACAGTTTTCACCTGTCAGAAATTCCTCGTCTCTCCTCAGAGGGAGGATGTTTTAAAAGCACACAGCATTGGCACACTTGGTTCATCTGTTCAAATAGCGAAGAACACAGTTGTGGAGCACATATGCTGTGTATTCCAAATATTGAAATCCAGTCAAGATTGGAAATGGAAGTAACTAACACTGAATCAAATCCCACTGTTCTTATTAAATTGTATTTGTTTCTAGGTTAATTTTGTCCTTTAAGTGTTTCTACCAAAAGTAAAGCATTCTGTAAATTACTTATTTCTGTCTTTTCCGCTGGGAAGTTTCCAGTCAGATCCATCAGTTTCCCTCTTCTAAAGGGGACAACGGTGGGAAAACCGCAACAATTCAAGTTCACTGGCGCTTTACTCAATGCCAGGGCTGAGCCATGGACATTCAGTTGAAACTACCAAGACTCCTACGCACCTGATTTCAAACAGGCATTAGAATTCCTACTCATTTGTACAGACCGGTCAGAGGCTGCCAGCTGCGCTACACTGGACTTGCAGCTCCTCCCCTGCACCCCTGTCACCGACCGGAGCTCCTGTGCTGGCCGTGGCTTTTGCTACAGGGCGCAGCAGCGTGGCACGGACTTACCGTATCTTTGGCCATTTATGCAACATTTTTTAAACGTCATGATGTTCTGCGTAAGCGTTCCCGTCTTATCAGAGAAGATGTAGTGGATCTGCCCCAGCTGCTCGTTCAGCGTGGTGGTCCTGGCCTTCGCGGCTGTGTCCTTCTCAGGGTAATACATTTGCAGGTCCCAGTTTATAAAATAGCTTTGGCCCAAACGAATCACTTCAACACTAAATGAAATAAAATGAATTTCCTCACTCCCAGCTGCATCTCATATTTCAAAATAATGACATATTATCAGATCCAGGGGACTCTGACTGTTTTCCAGAACTCAAATTGCATATATAGCCCAGAAGCTTATGACAAAACAATTACATTTAGCGGCACATTACAGAGCACCATCAGCCCTGCCCAGGCCACTCTAACTGATGTCGGACCACACAGCTCAGCTTCAACAACCCCGCAGTATCTGGGGAAAAGCCTCTACGGCCTTATCAAGCCAAGAGTATCAATGGTGCTGCTCCCAGAACAAAGAGAAATCCCACTTGGGAATAGCATTTTAAGTACGATTTGGAGAACAGCAGGTAGGAGGCTGGATGGCTTCAAATGTATTACCAACAAGCTTGCCAAAGGCAAAATTACTCATACTTCATGGAGCAGTAAGGCCTCTCTTTTGAGAATAAATCTGGAAAATATGTGTTTTCCATTTTAATTTCTTATTTCAAGTACTTTCCTTCATGTACCGTGACCACAGAATTAGACTGAGAAATTAAAGACTAGCAGGATCAAGTCTCCAATTTTGTCAAAGATCATTGCTTGGGAGAATTTTTTCTTAGTCAAAATACAGAGCAGATATGCTTAATGCTGTAAGAAAAGCTTGGTATCTTTAAAGTCTGAGTCAAAGATCCTTCAGAGACGATTTTATATGAAAGCAATACCAACCACTTTCTTGTAAAATCTTCGTGAAGAGGGTGAGTGTATCCCATGTCTCCACAGTAAGACAGACAATTAATACGCTCTCCTATCCAACGTGAAGCTGCGTTTGTTACCACTAACGGGAAATTAAGTCCATTCACCATTAATACGTCAATTATTCAACCCTATCACCAGTTCAGCTGTTGAAGGCCAAGGTATTTACCTACCTCACGTAGAGGGAAATGGGAACCATGGTGTTCAGAACAATGATATATCCCCAGAAGTTAAGAAAGCCGCGATAGGGAGGACTGAAGTTCTGTGCATCGTAGAGGTACCAAGACGAGTTGCCAACCTGCTGCTCCCAGTAAGTGTGCCCGATGGCAAGGCCAGCCGACAGCAGGATGAGGAGGACAAAAATCTACAGCGTACACAGAGAGGCCCGTGACTCTTCAGAAGCACTTCCTCGACTTAAATCCCAACTCTCCACATTCAAAATAGAATACTACATGTATTTATAAGTAGGAAGGGGAGCAAACCTTTCCCACAAAATGGTCTCCACAAAAAATCTGGGTTGTAATTCTAGTCTATTCCCCAAGCATCATTTTCATGTTTTTACGTTTATTTAGGCAGGCAGCGAATAGGGTATGTAACACGCTGGGAGCAGGGGCCGAACTGCAGCCGTGGGGAGTGAAGCGCCTCTGCCTGCCGAGAGGCCAGCTCCTCTCTCCTCCTGCCCGCCCCCAGGAACCGCGGGTTGCAGGACAGCGGGTGCTCCTCGCACGCAGCCCCACAGGCGCTGACCAAGGACAAAACCCACGGGGGCTGAACGCACCTCTGGACCGGGGCCCTCAGCCCTCGGTCCAGCAGGTTAGTGCAGACAAGCAGAAGCACCCACGACATGGGTCTGAAGCATTTTTCTGCATCGCGTAGGCTGCCCTACATCTGCAGCGTGAGGTCACAGATTCCGACAAGAGCGAGGCACCTTTTTAGATTCCCTCCTACTTCATCCCAACTCCTCAAGTCAAAGCAAAGTGAAAACGTATTTATTATGCCAAAAGAAAAACAAAAAGGTTTCCTAAATTTGCATTCACTCTATTCACTTTAAAATGAACTGAAACATCCGAATTTTAAACAAAAAGGCTTACAGTATAAACCATGTAATTCATAAGGGAGTCGATTTTTGTTCTTTTAAATCTTGTCTTTCCACTATTTTTCATTATTTTTGTATCAGCGCCTAAAAACAAAGAAAAAAAAAGGCGAAGATACAATACACAAACAAGCACTAGTATTACTATTTTACAAAACTGGGACATAAAATACAGTCGATATTTAAGATAAAGATGTCATTTTACTCTATAGGGCATGCTTTTAGTCAGTCAGCAAAATAGTGCATATGTTCAGTTTATAAATACCTGCAAATATGACCACTCCATGGCAGAAGTCTGTATTCCTGATTTTACATCCACGCAATAAAATCTTATCAGCATCCAGTGAATAACTCGTGTTTCTCCAGAATAATGTTCCTGCAAACTTGTCCAGTCGGTTATTAGGTTCTTCACATTCAATTAGACCTAAAAAATTTTGAGGAGAATATGTTTAATATACAACAGTTAAATAAAACCAGATTGATTTGTACTCACCATAGAACTAGTTTTACTTCAGGAGGTTGATTTTTTTTTGAGAAAACGAGTGTTCTGAAAAAACAACTTATTTGAAATTTAGGGTGTACAAATATTCAGTGCTGTATTGCTGATATTTTAACTATGGTATCTTAGGCTGGTTATTTTGCAGAAAGAATTCATTTCAGCACCGAGAGCAGCATTTACTGCCAAACAGGGCACTTTTTGTTCACCTCTTAATATTTCTCACATTTTAACAAACGCCTGCCTAGAGGAGTGTATCTCTCTCTGGATTTTATGTGACCGCAGTGTCCAGTTCATTTTGCCTCCAAAGACTTACAGCAATGATCCCTCAAGGGGAAGACATCCTTCCGGCAACCCGTGGCCACAGGCACCCACAGCCGCTGGGTACTGCTACGCTGCGCCGCCACCCGACTCTTACAGTGGAAAAACCAACATTTTACTTTGATTCTTAGGACTCGCCCTATTCCCACTGCCTACTTTAGGACTGGCACTTGATGCTGTATAGTTGCACTTCCATCCCCAGAACAGAGCTCATCCTAAAACTTCGGTTCATGCTGCCATTACCATTATCAAAACTGCGTTTCAGAAACAAAAATAAACGTAAAGGTCAGCACAACTGCCGACTGGTACAGAGGAGCACAGAACGGCAGTTTCAGCCCCAACCACTGCTGCCTCCAGCCCCGACCCCGTCTCTCATCAAGACTGGTAGATGTGCAAGAACGAGAACAACAACAAGCACAGGCCACTGAAACGCTTTCCCATCTCACAGCAAGTCGCAGCCAACAGACCTCTTGAACCAGAGCTGACGTCTTTGCGGGCAGGCTCTCCTTCCACATAGATTCCCTCAAGAGACCTTTGAGAGCACAAACCTTTTACAGCCACAACATCCTTTGGCAAAATGTGAATTTTGGCTTAACTATCTATGGCGTGAAAAAGCACCTCCCTTCTGTTTACTTTGAATTTGTCAGTTGCTCACTTCACTTTGTTCCTCAGTTCTCATACTGGAGGAAGCCAGGAACAGCTCATACCTGCTTACTTCTCCATGTCACTTTGTTCTAAATCATTGTTGGTTTGGTTTGGTTTTGTTTTTCTTTCCCACCCTTCCCCAAGCATTTGTAATTTTACAGTTGCTAATGTAATTCAGTTTGAGATAAAACTCTGTGACAGATCTCAGTAAGAGAAGGGATTCCTACCCTTCAAGTTTCCACAACACTCACAGAAAGCAGCTAGATCATAATGATAAATATAAAAAGGACAACAGAAAACATTCCAGATCCAATCCAAATGGCAAAGACACTTTTTTCCCACAGAAAACAGGCAGGCACACACCAATAAAGGGCTCCATCGTCCCTACTGCGTGTGCTGCAGCTCATTCATGGCAAAGGTCTCCTCTTCAGACAGACCGTATTTAGCTCAGCAGCTCAGTCTCCTTTGTACAACTTGCTTACGCTGCCTGGTGACAAAAACCAGGCAGCCACTACCTCCGGAATCACAAGCACCATTGGGAATGCTTCCGTCCCCACCCGAGTTTTATTTATGTGGACTGTAAACTGTTTGAGCAACATCTGAAGAGTCATAAGAATATAACCGTACAAACCATTAAAGTCTGCCATCGCACTTTCTTCCTGAAGATAGCTGTGTGTTACCTCAAGCGCCATTTTGAATTTTAAGTTAGTCTCACTAAGAAGAAAGGATAAAAAGGTCATTTTACTAAAAACACAGATACAGGAAAGAAGTGTGAACAAAATTAAATTAAGCAAATCAATATGCCATAGGTACCAACCTCCTACTTGGAACAATGGCAAAGCCATGCATGTGCACAGATACGAAGCCTTCACGAACCAGGGCACTAGTTCCTACACTGGCTGCTTTTCTTCACAGGTGCAATCTTGCCCCTTTACCTCTGCTCACTGGAGGTAGGGGCAGCTTCTCAGAATCATCACTTTACTAATGCAATAATTAAGTTTAAAGTAATGGTTATTCGAAAGCAATATTTAATTACTGATACTGTTAAAAGTATCAGCCTGGAGAAGAGAAGGTCCCAGGGAGATCTAATTGCAGCTTTCTAGTACTTAAAGGGGGCCAATAAGAAAGATGGGGAAAACCTCTTTAGCAGGACCTGCAGTGACGGGACAAGGGGGAACGGTTTTAAACTGAAAGAGGAGGGATATAGACTAGATAAAGGGAAGAAGTTCTATGTGGGTGGTGAGGCACCAGCATAGGTTGCCCAGAGAGGTGGTAGAAGCCCCATCCCTTGAAACATCCAAGACCAGGCTGGATGTGGCTCTTGGCAACCTGATCTAGTTGCAGATGGCCCTGCTCATGGCAGGGGCTTGGACTAGATGGGCTTTAGAGGTCCCTTCCAGCCCAGATTATTCTATGGTTCTACAAAGGCTGCAACAGAGTCAAACCTTTTGGAACACAAACAGATCCTTGTTTTGCATGATGTTACAATCATTGTTTTTAAGATTACTAAAGGCCAAGTGAGGAATACACTGCTCATTTGGAAAAAACTAAAATTTAACCTCATTAGGCGAAGTCTGTATTGTTACAGACTTCTCTAAAAGAATTCAGCACTAGCTTTTCTGACAACATGAACTAAAACAACATCTACAAAGCAACAGGACAGACACAGTAAAATTTATACTATCTAAGCAGTTTCTATGAAAAACTTCCACAGAAAAAAATATGTATTTTTGTTTTGCCACTGACAAAGAACAGAGAAGTTTAGAGTCATAGAGAAGCCCAGGCTGGAAGAGACCTCTGGTAAGCAACAGCCCAGCCTGCTGCTGGGAGCAGGACGGTTACCCAGTGCCCCGTCAAACCGAGCCTTGACTGTTTCCAGTGAGAGAAATTCCACCACTTCTCCGGGCAACCTACTCCAATGGTAAAAACTATCCACCAGGAGAACAATTATTCCTGAATGCAGACAGAATTTCCTCTGGAGCTACTTGTATCCATTGTTTCCTGTTCTGTCAAGGTGCCTCCTGGAGAAAGATTATCTCCTCTGTAACGACCTTTGAGATACTGGAAGACTGATTAAATTACCGTTCTCTTCCTCAGGCTGAATAAAGCCAAATCCTTCACCCTTTCTTCATGTGTCCTGTTCTCCAACACTTGAGACATCTTTGTGGCACTCCAGTGGACCCTCACCTATTTTTAATAATCCTTGAATTGCGGGAATCAAGAACTGGAAGTTTTCCAGGTGTGGCTTAACAAGTGAGAAGTAGAGTCTGAAATACACACCTCCTGCCCTTTTACCAGTAAGCCAAAATTAAATCCAAGAAATCCTTAAATAGAGCCTTACCCATCTAGTTCAGCTGTCTCCACATAGCAGAGACTGTTTGGTTCTGAGCTGGAGAGCAGCAAAATATCAGCCTAGAAAAACAAATAAGCAAGAATCAAACAAATCCAAACCAAGTTTTCTACAAACTCTGTAGAAACATAAAACAAATATCTAAAGCACTTACAGGAACGAAAGTATTTTTCTTCAGACGAATGATATCACCAACTTTAATATCTTTCCATTTTGTGTTTTTGAACCTAATATCAAGATAGTTTAATTATTACTATTTAATCTAGAACACTATGCACTCTATAAATCTTGAAATATTTAACTTTCCTTAGTAGAAAACCATTACATCTTGCTAAGGTGTGCTTTTCCTTTGTGGAAATGGCAATTTAGTTAGGGGTCTATAACTTAGAGGTCAACCTATCTCTTCTCTTCCCTCTTCACCTATATACGAATTTCTGTCTTTCTGTCCAAAGAAGTTGCTCTTAGCACAGACGTAGTGCCACAGAATTAGGAGTAAATTACTGCTTTGGGCAATTCTCTGCCATTTTCAGGTAGATTTTCACACAGACAGGTGGAGCAGTAGCAAACAAAAAGCTGAACTTTCCCTGTCATCTCTGGTTCAAGACCTGTGATGAAACTTAGTAACAAGGCAACAAACATTACTTACAAATTTAGGAAGGGAACGGTACAAACCTGCCATCCCTGATGACTTCACATGTCCTATTATTAACCTCGTTGTCCATCCTGTGACGAGCCTGAAAACCAGGAGCAGAGAATGTACTCCCTGCTGTGTATGAAATGAACTTACTGCGTAAGAAATGAACAACACTGGGGTTTTTTTTGCTTTTAGCATTAACAAAACATGTTTCTTACAATGTCATCCACTAGGTCTTTGACTGCGGTTATTCCCAGCACCAAGAGTAAGGGCACCAGTGTTGTATACCATGACAGGGTAGTTATCTGGGGAATCGACTACAAAAGAGAAATAAAATCAGTTCAATACAGGATTATGAATCAAGTTAAATTCCGAGACATTTAGTAGTGATCTGACTATAACATAAGAGAAAATTTGAAGTCAGGTTGTGAAGATGAGCAGAACTCTCGGGGGAGTTTCACCGTGCTGCCCCACCTCAGCATCGGCTTCCCTTTAACAACTGTAGTTGCTCAGATTTTCTGTTGGAGCATCTGATTCCTGAGTGGGACTTCAGGCCACCATGTTTTACAGAGTAAAAGAAACATCTTTTCCCCATGAAATTCATGAACTCTGCAACTAGCTAATACAAAGCTAGCAAAGGTTTTTCCAGATTTCTGTTAAGATGGGCGGTTTCTGTAGAAGTGCAGATATAGCCCCTTACAAAGCACCATGCAATTTCCTGTCAGGATAGCACTGAATTGTGTCACAAGTATTATTCAGCTCAGTACTGCACCTCAAATTCACTTCACGGTTTGTATTCCCTCCATCTTTCTTACCTGCAAAATGAGAAGAACGAGGAAATAGAAGTTGGCTGCTCTTTTAAATTGTTCAAACAGATTCAGTGGTAAAAAAGTGATAGGGTTGTACTTGTATGTCTTAATTGCATTTCCCTGTTGAAGAAAACCAAACGTCATTCACAACAACAGATTCTTCTCACGTTACAAATGTACAATGCATGTTGTTAGGTAAAGCATTTTACTAGTGAAATCTTCCCTATGAACATCTCTAGAGTTGTGCGTTTCCTCAACAGCTTAACATGGGTCACCATCTTCACAGATTAAGGCAAAAAAGGTCCCTCTCACCTTTACATTAACGTACCCCAAAAAGCAGCTCAGACTGAAGCTTTAGCTGCCGCGCGGACCACAGGGCATTGCACGGTCCCAGCACGGGAAGGCTGCAGCCCCTCCCCGGGTAAATGACACAGAGCACATGGCACTGCCAGAAGAGCACAGGGAAGGGGAGGAAACCTAAGTGCTCTCCTCCTCCTCGGCAGCCTTCTCTGAAATGCCTGCTGACATCGTTTGCTAAATGCATGATACCGCAATTAGGGATACAATCGATCTCAGGCATCACGCTACAAACGATGAATCCAGACGCTGTTAATTAGACTTATTCAGGAGAGATCCAGCAAAGGTTAACTCTCAGGAGTGCCAGTCCTTACCTAGTCCAAGCATGAAGGATTTCCATTTGAACAGCTCCAGCTGTAGCAGTTTACTATCAAACGTTCACACTCAGGCATGAGAGAATCCAAACCGCCCCGAGTCTGCAGGGCGGGTACCTCAGCAGGCACAAGGGAGCCGCATAGCCAACGCGGCATGGATAAAGCTGGACAGTCTACGTGCAACCCCGCAGCCCGAGCCTCTGGCACTCACAACCAGCACCACATACAAGCACCATAGCTTTACTGCTTTGAAAAGTAAAAAATTAGGAACAGGAAAAAAAACCCCAAACCTTTTGTCTTGATAAATGAGATAAAAATGTCTCCTTTGTTGTAATTGGTGGATTTAGAATGACACTGTTTAAATGACTAGACATTACCAAATGTCTAAGACTGACCCAGTCTAGCTTAGTCAGGGTATTGCTTAATACTACACTGAGACTTCTTATATGAAGTAGATGTTTGCAGCAGCCATAGTCGAGCAGATAAAACTCAGGATTTGGACTGAGGACACCTGGCTTCTAATTCTGTCTCATCTTAAGCCTCTTGCTACCTTGATTTTCCATTCAGAAACCCAAACCCAGCTACACCTCCCTACCTGTGGGAGAAATCCTAAGGAAGTGTTAACTGTGGCCTTTACACTAATCAGCGGTGGTTGGGAAGATCTTACTGAGATTAAGAAAGCATTCACCCTGACAAGCACTATTAGCACATAATTGAGATAAAGAAAACTTACTGCATATTTGCTTTTTTTGAAGCACAGAAATACTTTTCTCTTAAACTGGGGCTGTTCATAGAAGCGTTGATCATTTGCTTTTACTTGCCAGCTGCAGTCTGGAGGAGACAAGGCAAAATGGGTCAACACCTGATTGTTATAAACACAAGGGAATGAATCTGCCAGTTTTGGCTTTTCTCTCAAATGCCATCTTTTAAAGGTACTTCCAATCGAAACAAGACTGGCACCTGCTTTCTGGTACATAGTGTAAAAAAGGCGTTTCAAGACGTTTCGAGGCTATTTGTCTTTATTAACAATCAAAATATAATCTGAGGTAAGAAGTGGTGATGAACAATTTGGAAGCTCTATGAGAAACTGAAAACCTATCAGAGTAACATTTTCTCGTGCTAAAATCCCTTCTTTCCCCTCTTTTGGTTTGCTTTTGTTCTACCTATGAAGCACTAAGCACCCAAAACTGGGGTTCTCAGTCTTTCTAGAAATGAAAAGGTCCACTCAACTTTTGAAAACAACTGTTTCATGTACCCATACTGTGCAATGGTTTTCATTTGCAATCATAAAAAAAGTAAAGTCCTGAAGTGTTCATTTTATTTCTTCAGCCATCAATTTTGTTTGATTGCTTGAAAACCCAGGAATATGAATTGCATTTTTTGGTAAATTTTACCACAAAACTAAACAAATGATGTCTGCAACAGCCTTCTGAAGTTTTGGACCATAAGCTGATAAAATTGCTTACAAACAATTGTCCCTAGCGTTACAGTAAGTCCTACGAAGTCCATGTTTAAATGGGGTTCCTCTAGGACACACACAGCTTGCGGCCGACCACTGTTTACTGCCAGAATGGCTCCTGCTGCCAGGTTATTTTCGGTGCCAAGATCCTTCAGATCCCTTTCCTGCCCTCAAGCCTGCATCACCCATAGCCGGATGAATCCTGCTACCCACACCCACAAGGTCAGGCCCTGCCCACATGAAAGAAACTGCCCGCTGGACTCATTCAGCAAGTTTTTAAGCCGACTCACTGCAGGCTTTGCCTGCCTGGGAAGGATGAGGCAGACGGTATTTTGAAATCTGGCTTTCCTGACTCATCCGCCGAGTATCTCCCCCTTTTCTCCAACCCACAGTAATTGTCCTTAATGGGCGCTCTCTTTGGTTTCATGGGGTTCCCTAACCTAAGCGCACCCAGCACTGCAGAGCCTGGATGGGGCGAAACTCCCGGGGGCAGAGGCGTGGGCCGGGGACTGGCAGGTGCTGCAGGGACCCACGGGGAAGCGGGTGTGGGGGCACGGCTGGGCTGCTGCAAAGGGCCGCTGTAAGGTAGTCAGGTCTGATAAGGCTGACTAAGACTGAAAGACTCAAATCCAGGCACAAAGCCTTCTTTTTTTTTTTAATCACCCAACACATAAAGCAAGTTCTCCTTTGACCCAGGATCTTTACTGTGACAATACGAATCTCATTTCTAATACATTGGTTGCAAGCCAAGAAGACAGAGAAGTATTTATTTTGCTGTAGCACTTGTACTTAAGATTGCACAAATGAAAACATACAGCAGATGAAGATAGACTGTGCATCCTGGTCAGGGCTTACGTAGAAGTGCTGCGAGTCAGAGTTTTACCTGCCTTACATAAAATTAAAAAAAAAAAAATAAATATTGGAGGACCAGGTTTTGGTTTAAAAGAAATAGGCATTACTGAAGTGCATGAATTGAGAAAGTTATTAAATTTTGTCAAAATGATGGGACTGAAGAAAACTGTAAAGACGTCTACAAGAACATTTATTCACCCCATTCAAAAACTTTGCAGTGTTGATAAAATCTTAGCACCCCAGATGGAAAACTGGCAAGTTAGGTCTTAAATAAAACCTGCAGGAAGGAAGGTCCGCAAAATTACCTTAAACTGCGTGAAAGTGATATTAATACCTAATATTTGGGAAGCCGTATCAGTAATTCATCACCTTTAAGAGAACATAAAAGGAAAACAGTCTTTGTTGAGGGGAAAAAATAAGCAGCAAAAAGGATGAATTTTTTGTAGCACTACCTGAATATAATTAGATACTGAACCAGTCAGCTGATTCTACAAATTCTGCAACTTACGCCAGAAAATTATTTATTAACCAGAAAAAGCAGGCAGAGGATTTAAACAAACAAACAAAACCCAAAGGGTCTAAAGAGGAAAAAAAAGAATCGATGAAGTTTGTCAGCTGCTCACAAGCTCCATGATTAGAGTACCGGCCCACCGAGCCTGCCCTGCGTGGTAACGCCTCTCGTCGCCTCAAAGCTTCTGCCGGAGCTCAAAGGAATTCGGCCACATCCCCAGCTCCAGTCCGTGCTTTGGCTAACTCGGGTACATTGACTGGATAGACAGCAGAGCCCTGTGGCTACACGGAAATAGCGGGAGCTCTGAGCCCTTTGGAGCGCAGAATCAAAACTAATCTGCCCGATTTTAGATTCTCTCTAATTCCCCAGGATAATGGAAAAGGCACAGTACTCTTCAGGAAGGAAACTGTAGGTGTGGGAGGTACTGCTTTAGTTTTGTTTCTCTCTTTTTGCTTTTTCTTGTGCTTATATTAGGCCACAAAGCAAACCTGTGGTTGCTGGAGTACTGTGTCTACAAAATAAAATACCTGGAGGAAAAAAAAAAAAAAAAAAAGGAAAAAAAGAGGGGGGAAAAGAGGCAGAGGGCAACAGCCACAAGAACTCAAGAAAATATGACAGATGATAAGGGGATAAAGAAACTGTGCTTATTCTATACACTATATTGCCTCAGTCATTGTAAAAAAACCCCAAACCTAAACATGTAATAGGTGGTTATAAAATGAAAACGCATAATAGATGGTTATAAAATGAGAGGTGATCAAATATTCCTGATTGCCACACAAGCAGGAAGGAATCTATATATATTAAACAGGTGGTGGTTAAATAAAAAGTACTCACATCGCAGCACTGGAAAAAAAAAAAAGGGTGTTTAGGGGAGTTACGGACTTTCCTTGGACAGAGCTTAAGAACAGACATGTCTAGAACATGCCAGAGAGGTTCCTCCCATTCGTGTTCCTACGCTGGCGGCAGCACACAGGCTGCGCTTGACAAGTTTCCCTGAACTCACCTCACCTTTCTGTGATTCAGGAACTACTGCAAAGGAAGAAAGTCATGAGGCTACAAAATTAGCACCGAAGCGGAAATCTCATCTGCGCAAGATGTAGGAAGCAGAGGGGCACGCAAACCAACCGACGAAACACGGCAAATAGGCTTATGCCGGCTCACGACTCCGGGTGATGGGGAAGACAAGCAGCTGCAGTTCTGCTGGAGCAGCTCTCAGACCACAGGCCATGTACGTCTAGGGCCTGCCTTAATTAGGACAAGGTCACCGTGCAGATCAGTAGCTTTACACAACGAGCAGCGGCACAGAACTCTGGCTGCAGATCGGAATGAAGCCGATTTTCATTCTGACATTTGTTAAACTGAATTGCCATCCATTACTCCTCCACAGATTCAGATAAGCCATTCCAAATCCTACCTAACAAATAAGCACAAAACCCAAACTGATCTTTGCATGGCTCAGCCTCTGTATTCAGGATCGTTTGCTACCCAAAGCAAGTTTCTGTCGTAACGTTACCTTTTTTCAATGTCTCTCGGCTCTCCTCGGTGTCTCTGTTGATTCGGTTTTGTCCTGGTTCAGCCGCAGGCTGCCGACTGTCCAGCTCATCCTCTGTTTCATCGTCACTGTACGGCATCACCTCATCGTTAGGCTGGGAATCCTCATCGAGGGTGGTCTCTGAATCCCTTTCGGAGATCATGCTGCTAGCGCCCTACGAGCATTTTATAAAAAGTTATGGAAAGGAGTTAATGCAGCAAGTGCAGGAAACCACGTCTCCATAATTTTACTCTGTTAATGCTGGTCACCAAAACCCACGTTTGAAACCAGTTTCCCTGGAACAGCAGAGAGCACAAGCTGGGTTTTCAAGCACAGCCCCAGACCAGAGTCACAAGGCAGTTCTTCCCACAGCAAATCCCTCATTGCCATTCTGCTATATGTAATTACACCTGCTCACGCAAGGGCTAAGGAATGCCCCGTGCTCGTGCCGCAGCACACCTCGAGTGGGACACGGGAATTGGGGAGCCCACAAACACCTGACTCCCGGTGGCCATTACACCGTCATCCCCCGAGGAGCCATGGCAGCTGGACCCTGCTTGGCCACAGAGGGCCAAGGCCCTGGGCACCGAGCACCAGACCAGCGCGAGCCACACCATCAAGGGTTAGGGTCACGCAGCTGCTCCTCCATCCCGGTCTGCCCAGTCTCACCCAAACCAGCCCTCGCTTCCTCTCCCCTCCCCACAGGCTGAACGTCAGTGTTTCTCGTTGCAAGATCCCACATCTTGGTATCCAAACCTCAGAGGAAGTTTATACCTAATTTGTGGTTCAGCACCCAGGACCAGTCAGTTGAAGCTGTGTGTGTGCGAACCTCTGCCTGAAGCTTTTCAGAAAGCGCACGTTCTCCCTAACCCTTCAGCACTAGCACATTTTCTCCCAAATGGGGATCTCCACTTTCCATAAAGGTTGTTTAAATTCTAGCTCTTGAAAAACCCCCAATGTTACCGTGACTTGGGCTGCCGCAGTTGGCTGTGATCTCAGAGGAGCAAGACACGCAATAGGGGATCTCAGCCTCCTCCAGCATTTTTGGATCACCAAGACAGTTTCTACAGCTTAAGCTATCTGCCGCAACAGGCAGCATCCGCTTAACCGCCTGTAAACAAAACCCAGAAACCATCTACTCGTGTGTATCTCCCCTCCAACCAACACCTACAAATAACCACCCGCACGATCCCTAGGTGGTCTTCATTACATTTGGCCAGTTCGTCGCCTTGCTGGGTGTCCTGGCAGTTTAACAACTGATCCGGTACAAGGGCTCAGGCCGTTCTGATGCACACGTCCTGTTCATTTCTAACCACGCAATACCCAAATTTGTTGTATTGAGGCTTAAATTACTTGCACTTGTTTCTGCAGATCAACACTTCCAAACAGGTTCTGACCCGTCTGCGCTAGGCACCAAGACAACTGCAAGAAAATGAAGCAGTGTGAGGAGAGGAGGGGGCTCCATCACCTCAGCCATTTCGGCCAGGGCCCGAGGGCATCAATAAGCCTCTCTGTCCCCAGCCAGCCTCATCTGCCGTCCCCCGTCCCCCCCCGCAATAGGACCAGGAGCCACATTTTGGCTCAGCCCATGGGCCCTGTCTGAGCTGCATCGGAGCAGGGCTGGTCTCCATCTGGCTTCATTTTCCCTATTACCTCCCCGCCATGCTCTCTCAGACCTGTGGCCATGCCCACATGCCCTTCAGCTCCGCCTCGACACTGTCAACCTCTACAGCCATCACTGGTGGGACCGATCCTAACCCTGAACGACACATCAGCTTCCTGGCTTAACCCTGGGCCTGCCTCATCATCATGGCATTGCTGTGGCCTGGGCTCTGGTTGGACCTGGCCACCATCCCGGGCCTGTCCCGCTTGCCTCGCGAGCCCTGGAACCCCCGTCCGCTTGCTTTCCCACGGGGAACAAGCCTGCTCTTGCTGCTCCCTGGCAACGTCAAAGTAAAAGCACCTTAAAGGATGGCTGAAGCCAAGTGACGTCGCGTGCAGAGCAGCCAGCTACCAAGCACCCATTGCTGACCCACTTGCAGAAGAGCCCCGTTTTGGGAAGGAAGGCCAGACCCTATACCCTCGATGCTGTTGCTAACAAAACCAGTGGCCGCAGGGGCTGACACCAAACCCTGCCGACGTCCACCTTCGTTTCTATTTTTGCAAAGCTGAATTGTCTCCCCTCATTAATATCTCTTATAAGAGAGATAAATATTACATGAGCACTTAATATGCTACTCAAATGACACGGCTGTTGGCTGGGAGCCCAAAGCACGCAACAGTCGTGAGCCGCAGCACCGCAGTGCCCGCCCAGCACGCAGGCTAACGTTTCAAGACTGCCAGTTCACCAGATAAACCAAAACCACCAGGTATCACATGAACGCGCAGTTTGATTTAATATGAATTAATACAACTTCTCCCGAGACCCCCTCAAGCTCTAGAGGCGGCTCACTGGTACAATCAGCAGGGATACAACCTGCAGTTGTGGAACCTGAAACTTTTGTGAAAAGATCATTTGTTTTCCTAAATAGCCTTGGAGTTCGGGAATTCACCTCTAGATGCACAAGACTCAAGCTCAAGCTCAGGCTTCTGAATACCTCACAGTGATATTTTTGGTTTATTTCTCCCCTTTTTACCCTTTGACTTTTACCTTGACTACCACCCCATCCCCATAAAACCTCATATTTCACCCGATATAGAAGGGAAGAAAAAGTACTGACCAGAAACCTGAAGTGAAAATTGATCTCCGGAGCACCCTACCTACTAACAACTTAGGCTGCGTGCCCAGGACAACTTGCGCAGACACCGTTGCAGGAGGGGTCGGCGCTGCAATCCGGGCAGCTCCTCGCGCGGTGTCCACGAGCAGCTGGCCGTGCCGCCCTTGCTGAGCGCAGAGGTGCTGCGCTGGCCGCAGGCAGGTGGCCCACATCAGGGCTCAGGGGCCCCCAGCTTACGGTGAGGTTTCATTCCCTCGGCACACCAGGCTGACACTGCCGAATCGGGTATTAGTCTCGCCTCTTAACAACCCTGTAAACTCTGACTTGCTGAGCAATACTTACGGACAACACAAACACTGAATTTTTCCTTTTTTTTTTTCTACCTACCAGGGACATGGGCAATCTTGCCCTTAGCCATCAACACCTTTGCTTTGCGAGCAAGCCAGGGTCAGACTTTTCACCCACAGGCCTACTTTGGGGTTTACAGACACTTAAGACTTTCTTTGCACTGAATGCCTGTTCAGGAAGAAAAAATTCCATATGTTTTCAATCCCAATGTGTTTGAATGTTAGACAAAGTCCTTTTAGAGCAGGACATAATGCTTAATTCCTCTTTGAAATATATATGAGAGAGACACAACTGCAAGAAGCCCTGCGGTAGTCAAGGACTCTGCCCTGCTAATACCTTAGGTGGGGTCTGCTGAAGGTCCTTACACACACGGCCCTCAAAACAAAAAATACCAGCAGATCTTTGAATTGCTCTCACTAAGACAAGCAAAATAAGCTCATACCCTTGGCACACAGAGATTCAACCTTTAGTCTATTAGTCTTTACTCATTAACTGATTAATGATTAATGAACTAATTAATCATGCAAAGGGTGAGATGAGATGTCACGGCAACATTGCATTTGTTTTCTATTACACATAGCTAAATGGAAGTACCTAAAAGACAAAGAGAGGCAGCCTGTGATGCTAGCTGGGAACGCCAGCGCGTGGTTTGCTGGGGGGAAGTCCAGATTAATTGTATTCCCTTTGCCTCCTCAAAGAACTAAACCGCCAACTGGAAAACCCCGCTAATAGAGGAGATCTCATTAACTGCTACCCTGCGGGCAGCACAGCTCCATCCGCCGGGCTGCTGTGCTGCAGGCAGCACCATTACCGTTTCGTCAGAAGGCAACGGAATTGCACACAGGTCAGCGATTCCAGGCAGCGTTTACCAGCCCCGACACCACGGAGCACAGAAGGCACCGTCTCCTCATCGCTAACATCCCAGGCTGAGTCTCCCGGAAGCATCGCTGCCGGCCTGCTCGGTACAGACCCTGCCCTCGGGAACAGGGCCGGCCGAGGGGACAGTGGTCCGACTGACGGGGTGCATGGGCAGGGCTGATGGCGAGTGCGTGGCAGCGGAGCCGCCCGGGGCTGGCTAGGAGCCCGCAGAAAGGCACCCGCAGTCGGAAGGGAGCAGAGAGGTGTGGTGGTGCCGAGGGCGAAGGAGTCCTCCAGGGACAGGGTGACAAATTGGTGTAGAGTTAAGTTTCTTGACACCTAGTCTGCATGAGAAGGGCTAGATGGGACATCAAAGCAATGTCAGAAGTTCAGAGGAAGGTGGAGAGCGATCACGAGGTGAAAGAGGAGACGTGAGGAACCAACAGCACAAAGCAGCAGAGAGGCCAACTAATGCTGAGCCAGGAGGGGACGGAGCAAGAGGAGAGCACGCATCCACCGGCACCCCGATGCGGGACGGACACAACGAAACCAAAGGTGAATTAAACATGGTAGGAAGAGAGGTGCCTCCTACTGATCTTTGAGGAGAAGAAAGGCACCACAATTAAAAATAAACAAAACAAAAAACCCAAAACCCACAAAACTCTAAAAAGGCTGTGCCACGCAGGAGAAAAACTACTTATGAAGAATGTTGAAATAAAATAAAAGCAGTGGTCCATTCTTAAAAGGATGTACTTTCAGAAGAGACAGACCATTTCTTATGTTCGTGTGTACTGCTTATGTTCAGGCTTGAGCTGAAATAACCGCTTACAAAATGGTCTTTCAAGTAAAGCCAAGAAGGGTCTGGTTTGCCAGAGCTGGGGGTAAAACTGTTTCAAACAAGATCCCACCTGCTTTTTGCATTTCACAACAACATAACCAGAAAACACTGTTTTTACAGATCCTGCATTCAAAGGACTAATTAAAAAAAAAGCTACAAATAAATAGGTTTTAGAAATTTCTCTGAAGGCATCATCTCTCACATCAAGCTTAGATTTAACCAAGAATTAGTAACGTTTGAACATATGCAGTAGGAAAGAACAATAATTAGCAAAACAAAACTCCGGCAGAAGAAAAGCTGCACAGTTCCCTTCAGAGACAAGATGGCTTCATGAAACGAGAACTGCTCGGCTGCATGTAACACAAGCTACACCTTTAAACCCTAAAGGATCCTGCTGCCCGGGGATCGAGCTATGCGTTTTCAAGGGCAGCAAACTCCATCCCACCAGCAGCCTTACACACAAGTAACTTTCCTAAATTCTGAATTAACTTCTAATGCTGCCAAAATTTATAAAGATAGATTTTGGTGCCTGCAGAAACATTTTTTGGAAGGCCTGAGATGGAACAACACAGTTGTTACACGGTGCTTCATAAAATACTCAAAGAACACTTAAAACAGTTGGTTCTTGGTGGTATGACCCTCATTTTCTAGTTCCTGACTCAAAGGCAGGGGTTTTCACCCCATTCGCGGTAAGTCACCAAAGCAGAAACCCTTACACTAAACAAAGCTGCAGCCTAGGGAAAGCATTAGAAGAACTCAAGAGGTTCCCCCAACGGCAGAGTAGCCCCCGCCTCTGCCACCGTCCCCGAGCATCGAGCCAGCCTCTGAGAGCAGGCACGCAGAGCACCGACAGCTCGAGCCGCAGCCGTGACCTCGCCTGCAGCGAGGTGGCCAGTGCAGCAGCAAGGACCGTCTCCCTCGGCGAGGCTGGGCAGGCGCCAAACCCCAGCGGGGACCGGGGCTTTTTTGCCACGGCTAGCTCCGGGTCTGGCACAGCAGGCAGAAACCAGGCGAACAGTCTCTTTATCTTCGAAAACTGAACTGATCCAACAGCAGGGTTGATGTATGGGGAGGTGAAGGAGAGGAAAAGAGTATCAAACACAAGTTTAATTATACCTGCCAGGGTTTATTTACTAAAAGGGCAGAAAACTCAGGTGCAAATTCCAGAGTGCTTCAGTCACTCAGGTTTTGTGTCTGCTTACGCCTCAGGGCAAGTACCAGCTGACTGGGAATAACTTAAAACTTGGGGGGAGGAAAAAAAAAAAAAAAAAAAAAAAAGAATTTACTGTATTTGTTTGAAGACAGGAAACAAACAAACCTTACTCTAAATGCTCCTCTGGAGAGTGACTGCATATGACACTGTTGCAAGAACTTGGGGTCACAAGGAGTGTAACTTTAATGCTGCAAATCGGACAAAGTGCCCTAAAACAAAGCTGCAGATCCATCTAGAACAGGGTAAATGTATAGTCAAAGAATTAAAACGCTACTAAATCTGCTGGTTTTATTTATTGTGGATATAAAACCCTACGATGTGGAGCAGAACAAGCCTAACAATTCCATACCCGTCAGTCATCAGTCCCTTCACAAGACGCACACCGCTTACAACCTGCCGATGTCTCCTCCGCGTGTTGTGCCGCACAACGATCTCACACGCTCGTGCAGTGCCTAGTACAACATTTCTCAAACCTTGCCACACGTTGTTGTTTCAGAACATAACATCATCAATATTTTAAGCAAGAGTCATAGACCAAACTCAAATAGTACAAAAAGCAAGCTCAGAGAGACCTCTCTGAACTACTTTAGGTCTCTAGAGTTAACATAGAGAAAAAGCTACATCAAGATGTTTCACTGATATTTAACTATGTATTAAGAAAGTAAATAAATGAAAAACCTGATCCTCGGATATTTCAGTTTTGTCCTATATTTCTTAGGACTGCAGAGGACTACAAAGATGCAGTGAAGCTATGCAGGGAGGAAATTAGAAGGGCCAAAGCCCAACTTGAACTCAGTCTGGCTGTTGCCGTAAAAGACAATAAAAAAATGCTTCTGCAAATACATTGACAACCAAAGGAGGACTAGGGAGAATCTCCCTCCTTTACTGGATGCAGGGGGACACACTGTGACTGAGGATGAGGAAAAGGCTGAGGTACCCAATGCCTTCTTGCCTCAGTCTTTCACTGCAGGACTAGTTGTTTGCTGGGCACCCATGATCTTAAAGGTCCCTTCCAACCAAGGGGTTCTGTGATTCTATACTCTAGAAAATTGCAAGAGACGTCACTACATATTAGAAACCAAAACAAAACACCACCACCACCAAAACCCAAAACAAAGCAGAAAAGGAGTAAATGTGAACAGGCTTCCTGTCTCGGTGTGCTCCTGAACAAAGTCTGCCTTGGGCACCTGTCGAGAGGATCCCCAGAAGAAACCCAAGCAGCAGCTGATTAAGCACTGCCTTGGCAGGCAGAAGGCAACTACTGAACCTTCCATAGCTGCGCCAACTCAGCACTTACGGAGTCATGATCATCTGCCGAGCCCTTAACAGCGCAATCCAAATATGAAGCTGTCAGGCTTCATATTGTTGTGAAACAAGGAAATGCATTTTGCTAAACCAAAAGGGAAACAGTCCTCCAATAAAATAGCAAAGCCATAGTTATAAACCACAGTAACACCAACATCCTGTTCAATAAAATCAGAGTGAATTTTAATCTCACTTGGGAAACTCCATCAAACCTTTTAAAGTCAGTACTCTACTTGGGGCTCCAACAATGAACTAGTCAAACGATACTCGTTTTCTTTGTTAGCAGGAATAGTGTGACAGAGTAATAGTAAAAAAAAAAGTTAAATGAAATTTCTCCACCTAGGTAGAATTTCCATGTTCACCAATATGCATGTTTTTGAAAGCTTTCATATACTTACTAGATTTATCTTCTTACTAGGTGTTACCAGAAAACATTGGAAAACAAAACCTACTCACAGGAGGACTGAATATGCGCTTCCAAAGCTGGGGCTAGAACACCATGTCTAACATTAATCTCTGGGGTGGGGGGTTCCCCCCAAGGACTGTCTAGCAGATGCACGATTACTCCAATTACATTTTCCCCTAAGAGACAGGAGTAATTATTCTGCCATCTTCAGCTGTAACACACTGCTCATCTTGCCAATAGATGAGATTTGAAGCTAAAAAAGGGAGCGTGAAACAGAGACAGCCTGTGAGGTAAAGAGAGCAACTGAACGGACGCTTGCAGGACTGCAATCCAAACCACCAGGAAAGAAACCAGAGCCCGCGGTACTTTGATGGCTCCATCAAAGCAGCCATCTGTATTTAAGAGACTCAAGTCCATACTCCAGTTTATACCCTGAAAGTTTAAGAATAATTTTTCATCCATGGGCACACGTTTAAAGAACGGCTCTACTTTGGGAACTGAAGTTTGTAATTGAGAAGACAGCTCATGATCCACTCTTGGCTAACGTTGTAGTTTTGTTTCTTTTAAAATAACCTGGTCACCAATACCAAGTCCTGGGCAAGCAGAACAAAACCACCGCTTCCTAAGGATCAATGTATCCACCCTTTCTAACACAGGTACAAAGCGAAGTATTTAATCCAGGTGACCATTTGGTAAACCTGACTGGCAAACGGGCTCTGAAGGGGCTAGGTAGGGCACACCAAGGCATGACCAGGGTAATCCCTGCCTCTTCACACTAACAAATTCAGAACAACTCCAAGGAACAGAGACTGCTCCAGAAAAACGAAGCTCTGCTTTACACAGCAAAGCAGGAGGTATACAGAGGTGCATCCATTTTGTCTTAAAGCTAGCATTCTTGATCTAAAGAGACAGCAGTGGGCTTCAAACAAAAGGAAAAAAAAAAATCAGCTTAAAACAGAATGGAGGCAGTGAGAAGCACAATTCAAAGCATATGGATGGTTCATCCAGTCAACATGCAAAGATTTTTTTTTTTTTTTTCACCCGGTGGCAGCAAGTCGTATGGCTATTATTAGCTATTGCTATTTTTAGGGCACCTGAAAAGAAAGAAGATTCCCATAAGTTATGGAATTAATATATCCAGTGAAGTTGCTTAAATGCAACATGTTTTTATACCATGAAACACAGAGGAAGGGGTAATAAACCACACCAGGAGATGAACTTCTCACCACACAAATTCTCAGAGGGTTCTGTAAATATCAGGGAGAAAACAATATTTGTTTTATTTTTAAAGTGAAATCCCTACAGCCAAAAAGGTGGTTGCCACCTAACTCCCCAACGGCTGGTACAAACAACAAGTGAGGTAATAGCTGTAGGTGAGCATTACAGGATCTCCAAAAGAACTGTTACCTTGGGACACTGCATGGCAGTCCACCTCCCAGCCTGATAATCATCAAATTGGTAACTTCCTTCAATTGATGCTTTACAGTTCTTGCTCGCTATTTAACCCTCGCAAAGCAGCAGTCAGAACCCAAGTCCTTCGATGGTGGGGTATTGCATTTCTATTCTCACTTCAGTGATCCCAGCCAAATGCTTTAATAGAGTATCATCCTTCATTAAAAATGTATTAATCAACTAATCTACCTGTAACAAGAGCTTCTACAAGGAAACAGACAAATAATAAAACTAGATTTGCTTCCAAAATATAAGAGACAGATCATATATTACTCAAAACAAATATGATATGTTACTGGTAACAAGTGCTTGGGCAGGCAGAGAGAAGCATCTTCCGAACAACTCAAACCCAGTACCAAGAGGGGCTACGAGAAAGCTGCAGAGGGACTTTTGACAAGGGCATGGAGCGATGGGACAGGGGGTGATGGCTTTAAACTGAAAGAGGGGAGATTTAGATGAGATAAAAGGAAGAAATCCTTCCCCGTGAGGGTGGGGAGGCCCTGGGCCAGGCTGCCCAGAGCAGCTGTGGCTGCCCCAGCCCTGGCAGTGCCCAAGGCCAGGTGGGACGGGGCTGTGAGCAGCCTGGGCTGGCAGGGGGTGTCTCTGCCCGGGGCAGGTGCTGGGACTAGATGGGCTTTAAGGTCCCTTCAACCCAAACCCTTCTGTGACCCTACCTAATCTTTATGACATTCTAAAAAAAAAAAAAAAAAAAGTAGTTACTTGAAACAGCATGAATCAGCACAAATGTGTCAAGGAAAGAAACTTCATTCCAAACACTACTAAGCTGCAGTTAGATTGCCATGCAAAGTACATGCTTTAAGCTCATCAATTTATATAGCTACTTCCTACATAACAGTTATGTTTACTTCATTGAACGACTACTTTAAAATAATTGAACAGCCCCAAAATTACATCTTCAAGGGGAATGATTTCTCTCAGTCACTTGTTCTGAACCACACTGGCTTTTGAATGCATCCTTACAGTATGCCGCGGCTGCGGTAAAGCCCAGCTCTTGAAACCCCTTGGAGAAAGGCAACCCCGAGAGTTTAGACAACTATTTTAAGTCAGCTGTGACTGGAGGCATGCTTGTGCTCCTCTGGGGAAGTCTCCATCAAGTACCTTTAATGTAGTACATTAGAAGTGGGACAAACTATCCCGAAGC
Source organism: Podiceps cristatus (assembly GCA_000699545.1). Lineage (NCBI taxonomy): Eukaryota > Metazoa > Chordata > Aves > Podicipediformes > Podicipedidae > Podiceps > Podiceps cristatus. The sequence goes on along the minus strand of JMFS01129251.1, from coordinate 5,837 downwards.
TGAAGCCTCAACTCCTCCAAGCCAACCAAGTACACTTTGCTTTAGAAAAAAAAAAAAAAAAGCATAGCTTAGAACAGATCATATACGGTGCGTGCCCTTTAGTATCATCCTGAGCGCTCCCAATGACTATCGGAAATGGCACGGCTTGGTGCTTGGTACAAGTGAGCAGCAGATTCTGCCCAGACATCGCGGACGATTGGGTTCCTGGCAGCTGACGCAGAGGCACACCCCAGCTCCCCGCAGCAGCAGGGAGAGAGAACTGCCGAACGCTTACACCGCGCATTGCAAATGGGTCAGCTTACAGCCACACCGCTCCCAGGGAAATACATCAGAGCTGAGGAAACAAGCAGAGGTTTGCTGCTCTGTCACAGCTCCCACAGCTCAGCAACTCACCTACAGTAAAGCCCTTCTGGGTCAGGCAGGCTTTTCTGACATAAGCATGCTCAAACCACGCGTGAGAGCGTAAGGCAATCAAACCCGGGGTAGTAATGAAACTTACTCCTGACCTTACACACCTTCTTCATTGCACTGTGACCTTAGAGAAAGTTCCCACCTTGAAACTGCCAGCACAGGTTTAACATGAGGTGACTCAGAATTCCCACCAAGAAAGGTTAAAATTCAAGTGATTAAAACACAGCTACAGACTAAATGCTTGTGGTGAAGCACTGCACCTACAAATCCCAGGACATCAGAACACACGTCATACCTGATGGGTCCAAGATCATCTCCACAGAACAGAACCACAGAAGGTTCAAACAGTGCTTTTGGAGAGTCAGGCTATCACTGCAACACGAGAAATCCTTGGGGAACCTGTTTGGTAAGCAACAGCTCTCATGCCAGTCAGCTTGGTTGTCTCATCTACCGCTGCCATTCACTCAGCCCCAAGTTCTATACACTACTCTGCCCTCGTGAGGCCCCACCTGGAGTCCTGTGTCCAGGTCTGGGGCCGCAGTACAAGAAAGATGCAGAACTGTTGGAGAGGGTTCAGAGGAGGCCACGAAGATGATGCGCGGGCTGGAGCACCTCCCCTAGGAAGAGAGGCTGAGGGAGCTGGGCTTGTTCAGCCTAGAGAAGAGAAGGCTGCGGGGGGACCTCATGGCAGCCTTCCAGTCCCTGAAGGGAGCGTACAAACAGGAGGGGAACCAGCTTTTTAAAAGGGTAGAAAATGGCAGGACAAGGGGGAAGGGATTAAAGCTGAAGGAGGGAAGGTTTAAATTAGATATTAGGGGGAAGTTTTTTTACAGAGAGGGTGGTGAGGGGCTGGAACAGGCTGCCCAGAGAGGGGGTGGATGCCCCATGCCTGGAGGTGTTCAAGGCCAGGCTGGACGGGGCCCTGGGCAACCTCGTGTAGGTCCAGGCCTGGAGGTTGGTGTCCCTGCCTGTGGCAGGGGGGTTGGAACTCTGTGATCCTTGGGGTCCCTTCCCACCCAGACCTTTCTATGATTCTATATGCAGGTATAAATACACACAATTTTTCAATATAAACAAGTCTATAGATTTTGATTCAAAATAGTACCTCATCGCACAGAAAACATTTACAAAAAAAGGTTGTTTCAAGCAATTTGTGCCCACAAATCATGCAGAGGCTATTCAGAATTTAGTCTGGATAGCAGAGGTTCATTTCACTTTCCACAAGCATTAGCATCATAAAGTTAACATCTTGTTGTACCCACTGATTAGAAATAACGCACCTTACACAATCTGAACACTAACAGACAATGAGCAATAACATCAGCATTAATACCCATCAGAGGGAAACGACCTAAAGTTGGTTAAACGCTAGTGAATAATTGATTTCTCCTTATCTCCCCTTACCACCAATTTTGAAATTTTAGCACCAGGATAGAAATCTGGGTGCACACAGTGCAGACAGCTGATGGAGAGCTGCGTGTACACAGCTGTATGCTAAGGAGCTGTAAGCCCGCAGCGCCTCACTCAAAACCCTAACATTATGCTTATCAACTCACCCATGTTTGACGAGGGAAAAGAGAAGAGCCGTAACTGTGCAGAGTAAGGACGCTAGAGAAATAAAGACATAAGCAAACTCGCACTGTTATTTCCCACTCTATAAACAAACTGCTTTGGCAAAATATGTGCACTAGAATGAGGCTGCTCTGCCACAAAGAAATGCCTTGGCACAGTACTGGGAGATAGCTACGGCATCTCTTTCAGCTTACACTGCAATCAGAAACACACACCCAGCCTCGTATGATGCACCGAGGGCAACCACTCATTAAAAAAGGTGCTTCCAAAAAGGCGTTTTGGCTATACCTTTTTAACCATGAGGATCAAGGACTTACCAAACTGGACTACTTCCAGCTCCGAGAGATGTCTTTTTATTGGCATCATACACAGCCAACCCTGTAATACCAACAGATCTTTCTTTTACAAGGAATCAACTCCAGTCCCTCCTTGGGTGGCATAATGGCCCTAATTACCTGCACCATCAGGAGGTGAACACCAGCATAAAATTGTAACCCGTTGGTGCCACCAAGCCCCGTGAAATCTTACTTTCTCCAAAAGCTATTCCTTCCCAGCTTCACTGAAGGGAAGTGACAGCTCCTCCAATGAACATACTGAACACCCAACCAACCAAACCCCTGAAACCCTCTGGAGAGAGGTGACTGGGAAGAGGGAGTACAGCTCTGTACTGCTGACAGATGCCCACGCACAGTATCAGCAGACCATTAACATGGGGCACACCAGCTTCTAAATGCCTTCACACCTACTGCTTCCCGTCTCAGTTCTGCACGATCGCTCCAACCAGAGAACAGCGCCTCATTTAAAAAAAAAAACAACACACCTTCCCCATAGAGGAACCACTAGACTCACACCAGCGGTCACTGCGTGCTCAACAGAGCTACTTAGGAGAATTTTAAGATTGCCGAGTTGATCACTATGAGCCAACAGGACTCTAGACAAGGAAGGGATTAACTAGTCACCAACAATTTAACATAAAATAACTACTACAAAGAGAGACTCAGAGCCTACAGTCCAAGTTGCCTGAGGCTAAGCAAGGATGGTCGAAGATGGGGCGCTTGCAGAAACAAAATAATAGTTTTACCCATGGTCTGCACTAGGATTTTTCATTAACAGATATGCAGACTTTCCATCATTTAAAGTCCAAGTCAAGACAAGTTATCTTTGCAAAAGATAACTTGTCTGGTAACCTTTGTTCAAGCTGCAGGTTTGAGCGCACTCTAAAGGGGTTTCAACCTGCCTTTTACAGAGAACGTTATCTCAAGGTTCATGTTATAGAACAGCATTTCTTTGTTTTAATAAAGGAAAAAATAATTATTTTTGTGCATACATAAACTGTATTGTTTGCTGTGGAAGATTTAGATAATTTCCTAGATATTATCCTCCCCCATCAAAACAACCAAGTATTTTTAACTGTAAAATTGAAGGTTACTTCCTGCTAACAAGGTTGGAGATTACACAGTAATACACCTTTTCTGTCAGCATCTAAAATTGACGCTAAAGATATTTTCCTAAACTGACCTTTATCCAACGCGGTTTGTGACTGAACTGAGACTACATTACAGATGTAGTCTGAAACGCTTGTGCCGTCAGCGCACACAGACCGCTGGCTGCTCAAGAAGAATCCCCTGTATCCGACTTTAAATTAGGCTCCATCTGTAATGAAACAATATTAGAAAATGGTTTCTTGGCTGACTTCCACCTCGTGAGACTATGTGCGTGCAATAGCAAAAGAGAATTCCTTTTAAGCAAACAGTGAAATTAATTTGCCTTGCAAAGCTTTCTTAACAAAAAGAGATTTCTGGTTAGTTGTGCAGACCCTTTCATGCTACCTCCTCTTCCTCCTCTCAGGCAGGAAGTCACTTTGGCAAATGACCTGGTTCTTTCCTTGTTTTCTTTCCTGTTTACACTGCTTATTCTTCCCCCCTCCTTTTTTTTTTTTTTTTTTTCTTTTTTCCCTTTTAGATCTCGCTTCTGTTTTACATCTCCCTGTGTGTAACTGTACACCATTTTGTAAACAAAAGCATCCCTGAACTTGGTGAATTGTCCATCTCTACTGTTAAATTAAAGATGTATTTCTAACTTATTTAAGAACATATGAGGAAAAAACGCGCAGCACTAAAAAACGCACAGCACACCACTACACAGTACAGAATAATATTGTAAGCTTGCCAAAAAGCAAAGCTGCACTGTCACAGAGCACTGCACCTTCAAAGCAGGGCTGAGAGCTCATGCACCATCAGGCTCCTAGGGATATAATGAGAACCATGTTCTTCACCCCGACAAGCACAGAAACATGGCGAGGTTAAGTGATTTGCCCAAGGCCATACGGTAAGTCACAGACAGAGCTAGCGTTAGGTTTCAGAAGCTCCTGGCTAATACCCTGCATGCAATTACATCTCCACGCAGCATCGAATTTAACAAAGGACAGATAAAGGAAACAGCCAAGGAAGAACATCAAACCCCCTCATAATTAAAACAAAATGAACGAACCCCTCCACATATTTAAATGCAGGTAGCACACTACCCTCAGGCCCAACATGATTACCTATGCCATCAAAGTAAAAGCCACAACAGCAAGAGAGCTTGGAAATAAATTCTAACTAATTTAAATAGAGGGCTTCAATGCAAAGCAAGCAAGTGGCTTTTTGAATTCACTGTCACAAACTGCAAAGCCAGGGACTAGAACATTCACAGGCTGTCTCACAAGGGAGAATTAAAGGAAGAGAACAGTTTAGCAGGTACCAAAAATAATCTTTATGATACCTACAAATTAACAAACAGACAAACACAGTTCCGGGACAGCAACCACACTCTAACACCAACATCAGTAATGGCAATGCAGAAGCTGGCAAGGAAAACCACAAAATGACCAAATACCACTTGACACCTGAACAAGACTTTGAAGAGAAAAGACAAATAAAAACCAGAACCAAACAGAAAATTGTGAGCAAACCTGAGCCAGCACAGGCACTGACGCAGGGCACTAAGCCCAAGGACTCCAGCGGGAGTTACGGAGGAAGAGACTGTCCAAGAACCAGGTTAGTGCTGAGTCCCACTGGCTCGCCCAGGGCACCCTTCAGCCGTTCACATCCAGACCCCCGCACACACACAAGATAAAAGGCACCGCACTGTTACTCATTACCAGAAACTATTTATTGCCAGAAGCTCCCCGTACAGTATGCCTTCTTTCAAATCGGTCCTGCTAACATTCAAGCCGGCGGTGAAATGCTTCATTAGCTGCTCCATTTAACACAGTTCCACTCAGCCTCTAAGAGAAGGGATGCTATTTAAGCTATAGACACAAAGCAGTAGGAAACATGACTGAGATACTGATTTTTGGGGGGATCAAAAATGGCTTTCATCTCCCAAGAAAGTGACTGACCTCACAAGTAACTTTTCTGGTATTTTCTGTTGCAGAATCACGACGGTTCCTTAATACGGACATCTGCTGTAAAAACAGTGACTGAAGAGTGATCACCCCACAACCATGAAAGCTATTTCCCTCGTTTATAGATGCCAGTGAAGCAAGAAGCGGAGCAACTAGCCCAAGGCCACCAAAGCAAGTCAGGCAAACGGCGGTATCTGCCAGGGCGCAGGGAGAAAGCCAAGCTGCGTTCTTCCCCCGTGCCTTGGCCCCAGCAAATCCCTGCTTCCCTTAACCCAGAGTTACAGACTGAGGAGACTCTGGCGAGTCCGATGATCGACTGAAGCCCGTATTTTTGGGTGGAAGAGAGGGAGGCTCGAACCACTCCGAGGGCTCAGATCGACACCCCCGAGACTCCTCAACTGTGCTGTCCGCGCCTCCCGCAGGCACGAGGGGCTCGTCTCACCTCGGTGCCCGCCGGACAGCAGCC
>KL287447.1:10725-30257 GCA_000699545.1 Podiceps cristatus | reverse complement strand
CCTCCCCAGTGGGGTGAGGAGGAGAATCAGAAAGAGAGAGAGAGCTTGTGGGTTGAGATAAAAACACTTTACCAGGAGAGCAAAGGAGAAGATAAAAATATATTCAATATAATCATAAAATATAAGGATAATAGAATATATAAAATGAATGATGCACAATTTCTCACCACCCGAGGACCAATACAGCCCATCCTGAGCAGCAGCCAGGAGCAGGGATATTCCCCCACAGCCACCCCAGAACAGCAAGTTTGGAGAGAGTGAGCAAGGAAACAAACAGCCCAACAAGCAGGTCCAAACAAAATAAACCAAAAATAAGGTAACAAGGAGGGAAAGTGAACAGAAACGAACCAAACAAGGAACCAGAGGCAGGGGGCAATGGCTGACCCACCCTCCCTCACCCCGGCCATGCCGTCTATGCCATGGAACACTCTCTTTGGCCAGTTTGGATCAACTACTCTGGCTGTGCCCTCCCAAGTTTTTGCACCTGCACATCAGCAAAGCTTGGGAAACTGCAGAATGTCCTTGATCGTTCAGCAGCACCAACACCAGCCGCGTGCTGGCACCGTGTTTCACACACTAAATCCAAACCACAGGAGCTGCTGGAGACAAAACCAGCTCCATCCTGGCTGAAACCAGGACAAAAATCTTGTGAAATTTATGACCTGGACAGTAAAAAAAAAGTCATGAACAGGGTATCCATTTTCTGTTGTAATTTAAATTTATTTGAATGTGAGGAGAAATATATTTCAGCAATGTTTTTCTCCACTGATTAAATGTATTTCTCCACCACCAGAGGTGAAGAATTTAGAGAATATTTAGATGATGAAGTCTGACATTCTCTGTTCTATAGTAGATGAGTATTACAAAGATAAATTTTTAATGTATTTCAGTTTATCTTTTAAGATAGGACTGTTATTTGCTACCTGTGTGAGAGAAAACTTGAAAAGGAACTTATCAGATCACTTTGTTAAATACCAAACATGATATACAAACAAATTCAAATGTTCTTTGTCACTATTGAGACAAATTTTGCAGCATACTTCACACTACACAAGACAGGGTTTTGCTCATCTCTGAATTTAGCCTCTGGTCGAAGACTGAGAATTGCAAGCAACTTAATGCCATTGTAAAATGTGAGATCTAAAAGTTATTTATTATTTTTAAAGAACCACCTCTTTGCTGCCAATAGAGGACAGTACTTGACAACACTGAATGGAACTATGATGCTACTGAGCAAATATCAGGTAAAATGGGAAAAAGATCACAAACTCAATCAGACAAATAAACATTTTAGGTAAAGATGATTTTATCCCTTCTTGGGAGACACTTGCACTACTTACAATGCATTAATCTCCTTCAAAACTAAACATATTCTAAGTAACTTACCATCTCCTGAATAGTATTGACACAGATTCATGGTGATAAGCTAAAATGTGCATTTCTTTATTTATATGAAGGTCTGTGGCACAAAAGATTACTGAACAGAATATACCTGATTTCTAGTTATCAATATGTATAAATAGTCATATAATCAACTTTTTCACTCTATTACCCTTACTACTACTTTCTTTCTTTCTTTCTTTTTTTCTGCTAATATTTGCCTAAGGTACATGGACCATGGTACATCTCTCAGACTTCCAGACAATCTTTCTAGGACACATTTTATTAAGCATCGATTACTTCTGTGTATGTTGGTTTCTGAAGGTGGTAGTGCTATCTTCTGGCCCTGACTTCTCTAATCCAATCTTTAATCCTGTATATTTTGGGAGTTACTACTCATCTATTTCATCTCCTGACCTCTGAAAGATAACTATCAACAGATTTATTTTATTTTTTTGGTGGGATTCTCTAAAGAATGGACTTTATAATAAATGGTAAAATCTATTTAAGTATTCAGTAATTCTTTGTAACATTACTTGATTTCCCTGATTCTTGAATATTGCATTTTTCATCTTTTCTTTTTCCTTTTTTTTTTTTTTTTTTCTAATTACTGTTACCCACCAAAGGACATCAGTTATTGTATTGCCAGCTAATCCAAATGGATTGACTGACAAAGTGATTCTTGCCCTTTGCTCCATATCCCCTTTTCTGCAGCAGATACTCATTTTCAGGCAAATGTGTTAGGTTAGAGTTTTTTGCTTTTTGTTGCAAAAATATGTTAATGAGTTAACTTTGTACATATTAAGTCTCACATCCTCTCTTCAGCTTTCCAGCTCTTCAGTTCAAACTATATCATGAGAGCCTTAACTTTTTCTGGCCAGGCTACATCTTCCCTAAGGCCTTTAGTAGGTTGGTTTTTTGTCCTACTGGTCTTTAATGGCTGGATCTTCTTTTTCTTCTGTACTTGCAGAACCATAGAAAACTGCTGTCATTACTGATGGCTTTATCCACTTCCTTTTCATGACTGGTATTGCATGTTTCCTGAGGAGAGGGAATATATGGGATTTACATGGGTGTGGTTAAGGAAATAAAAGTAGGTTACTATTCAGAGAAACCCTCCAGGAAATATCTTTCTCTTCTGAAGTTGGACAGAACATAAGACTGATAGCCTTGGACCTCTTGAATTACTTCCTCAGCCAAATAATAAAGCTCATAATCCAAATACTGTTGTATATGACATATTCAAATTTACTTTGGTTTATGTACTATAATTCACAAAGCATGAAGACTTCACACTTTTGTGTTAATAGAAGCATTCCTACAGTAGGAGGTGTAAGAATTATTTCTACCGTGTAAATTTCCAAAGGCTATTAATCACACTACAACCACATAGTAACGGGCAATCCTACACCAAGAAACTGCGGTCTAATGTTCCAACAGTGCAGAGATGGACAATATCTCTTTAAACATATCGGTTGTCCTGTTCTCTTCAAGCAGCTAGGCATTGCCTTCATACTCAAGCTCTTCCCAATGGTCTTCATTGTAACATCATCAATTATGCCATATGTTCTAGATTAAGTATATCTGTTAAAAAAAAAAAAAAAAAAAAAAAAAAAGTGATGGATAATCCCTTTGTTCTTAATGCATCACACTGCTTTTCTGAAATAGTTGATACCAACTTTCTGGGTCCTGCATCTGTGTTTGTCTTCCACTTAGAAAGCAGTTTCCTGGGTTTTTCTATTCTACCAGTGCTCCCAGATTCACTACTGCCTCCAATGCACTTGAGTCTTCTTCCCCATTGCTGCCTTCTGTTTTGGGAATTCCCTGAAAGTAATCCATAGGGTTACTTTCTTCTCTGCACTCTAATACATCTCAGTTACTGTTCAGTTATTAAAAATAAGTATATCCCACCCACTTTCCTCCCCACAAACTGGTTGGTGTTCTGTTCAGAGGGTCAATACAGATATCAACCTCTTTGCTTTGGAAACCTTTGAGCAAGGATTATTAGCAGAATGGTGTACGGTCACAGTATCTATCACAATGAGAAGAAATGATTGCAGATGAATAAAAAAATGTTAAAATCTCATATAATACAACACTTTAGGTTCTTCTGACAACACCTTTGCTGGAACAATCACTTTAACGGGGTTTGAATTGCTTAAAAGTTGCACAATATGAACACACTTGGGCAACTGAAAACCCTGACACAATCTAAAAGCAGTGATGTTGATGAGTGTGTAAAACTGTTGCAAATATTATGAGTGCCTACATAGAATTAAGAATTCTTGGTTTCAGTATTCTCATTTTCATTGATTTCTAAAACAAGGTGAATGTAAGCTTTTCTTTTTTTAAATACTTAGTTTCTTAATTTCTTCAGTTTTCAGTACTGAGAGACTTCAATCATCTGCAAGTAGCTCAGTAAGGAGTAGAACTAAGGTCCAAGTAGCAATTTAGGGTTGACAAGGCACCTCAAAGAACTGCTATTACTTTAACATAAGTACAGCATTTATAAGTCTCTTAAAGTTGTTTAAGCTACAGTATAAGAGTGGGCTCACTTAATTTTACCATATCTTTGTAATGGTTTTGGTAGCCTACATGAAAAATAATAAAATCAAATGTGACCTTCCTTTATTTTCTCTTTGCAGAAGCTGTGTCTGCAACAAAGTTGGTTTTGCTGTTGTCTGCTGTTCTTTGAATTTGGCTGCCTTAGCAGCTACGTGTTCTGCTGAGTTACTTGTGTCGATAACGCGGAGTGGTTACTGAAGGCCATAATGCCTGAAAAAGGTCTTGAGAATCAGAAATTCTTCTGAGTAGTTGCACGTATGTTATTTGTTTATTTTTTTATTTTAATCTGTCCATAGGCAAAGACTTGATTAGTTCCTGAATGTAAGGCTGGTGTGAAGTATTGAGGGGGTCCCTTCAGGTCAAGGAAACAACTAATTTCTTTTGCGCTACCTTGGATATTTTATTATTATTATTTTTAGAATCTATTCCTTATGTGTATAAAAAAGACATTGTTCTATGTTCAATATGTTGTGGGTATAAATAATAGGAGAAAGTCAATCAGGAGAGACGTACTCAACAGCCAGAAAGCAAGCTCCTGGGCAAGAGGTCAGAGCAAAGGTACAGGTGGAAGGCAGTTGTGACCTATCTAGAAACATCATCTGCATTAAAATTATAGTAAACAAATTCTTCTACAGTTAGCTAACTCATAATAATTTAAGTCAGAAATCAATTATTGGGGGAAAAAAAACCATCAACCATGAAAGGAAACAAAAAAGAAAGCAACCTAGATATGGGCAATGTTCGAGTATAAAAGGTAATAGAACTGGCAGCTGGGGTTAGCAGCCATCCTTGTACATCACCGAATTCAACCATTTCTAGCTGAATGTTAAGAGCTATGATTATCTGAGTTCTGAGGACAAAATGTAAAATGTTCCTACTTGCATAATGCTGGCATTAGCTAATGCTACAGTATAAATCTCTCTTCCTCGCTTTAGCTTTTATAAATTACTAGGAGAACTAAATTCTTATGACAGCACTGTCAGGGTCGGACCTGGTGGCAGCAGACCTTTCTCATGCAGTTCTTCAGTCTCACCTTCAAAATGCAGCTCCTGCCGAGATGTCACCGAGCTAAAACGCGATATGCAGAGACCTCTAGAGACTGGAAAGCTGAACTACACCTAATGACGTGCGGATATAGCTCCGTCGTGTGTAGTAATGAAATCACTTAGGGAGCTATAAAGCAGACTATAAAGAGAACAAGGTAACATTCAGACTGTTTCAATATGTATGGTAAAAGTCGTGTTCTTGAAAGTGATATAGTTTAGCTTATTTTCTTCAAACAAAGGTACAGATACTTCATTTTTATGATTTTAAAAAAAAGCAAAAACAAAAAACCCAAACCAAACAAAAAACCCCTAAATGCATTAGATGCTTTCCTTATGTAAAATCACAATGTTAAACAACAGAATCTTCAGAATAGCTGTGACATCAATTAGTATGCGGTAAGCTTCTGAAATCTGGAATTAATTTGTGAACCTGTTAATATATATGACTATGCTTGTTTTTCATTTGCCTGAAGTCTGTTTAGAGGCTGCATCTCTTAACATTGTCTGAGAGATGCCACAAGGTTCCGGTTGAGTTCAGAGCTAATTACAACTCTGAGAGAGACCTTTGCAGGATTGTCATTAGCCATGCTTATAATTCAGACCAAGGTGTTACCTCATTTATTTTCCCAGTGAGCAGCTCTTGATATGTTTGACCATGGAAAAATGTGCTCACCTTGAAGCACACTGAAGCTGGCAACTAAAGCTACAGCTTAACCCCTGTGTTGCTGCTTCTGTGCTTTATATTGCTATTCAGTTCCTCCAGGTTCTCAGCTGCATTCTGTATAGAAGTCATCACTTCAGTGGGTCCTTTTTTATGACTGTTTGAGCACAGGAAATTTGACTTAGAAACAAAAAACATATCTTTGGCCTGAAGCGGTCTTTCATGCAATTGTGACAACGCATCCTCTAGGTTTGTTCTGAGGCCTTGACTGTGGAGGTACCCCTAGTATCAAGTACTGGGCATTTCAAAATTCTGATTCTGTCGAGACAGGGCAATGAAAGTTTAAAAGTTTATTCCTTGAAACTCTTTGTCCTTCAGGCTATTGCATGGTTTTTTAAGCTAAGGATCCTACATTCACTTAAGAAATCAATATGAATGTCTAATGAACATCCAAGAGAGCTTGGAAAATTAAAGGTCTTGCTCTTAAAATTGTATAACAAAAGCAGAATTTCACTTTTTCCTACTTGGCACTCTGTGAATTGCCCTTTCTTTGTTGTTTTTTTCCTTTTTTTTTTTTTTTTTTTTTTTAAACTAGACAAATAGAAGAAATAAGAAGCAGGCCTACTAATCTGTCCTCAAATTCCCCCATGTACAGAATTTTTAAAACTTCTCTCAAACCTACCTAGAAAATGAACTTGCCAAATAAATACCGAGGATAAAATACAATGTGTGGGAGACAAGGTAATCTGCTGGACTATGTCTAAAATAGTTCATTAGAGTTCAGTGGACCTTTTTATCCCAGAAGATTTAAGCCTTGCTGAGGGCAGGCTGGAAGGTACTTAGTGGAGGCGGTCTGCCTTGAGATGTGTCTACGCAGGCACTGCAAAGGTAGACGTAATTTTCATAGGCTTTCAAAATGCATTTCAAGAAATCATGTGTGTACTGACATCCAAACTTTCAGGGTCACTTCTCTGACCACACTCATTTCATGCCATCAGTCTTCACGAACAGAACTGCTGTCCTTCAGGAGAGCGACTAGTATGTTTGGTTCTTGCTTGTGGTGACTAATTGTAAGGTGCATCGACTTCAGCTTTGCTTTGAGCATCCAACTACAGGTACTGAAAAACGTGATCAATATTTTGCAAATTTTCATCTAAGTACTGATCTGGTCAGCTCTTCTGTTCATCTACAGTTTCACCCGTAATGAAGTTTAATTAGATGCAGTGGGGCCTAAAAAACTTTTTTTTTTTTTTTTTTTTTTTTTTTTTCCCCAATAGTGTAACTGCATGACCCTCTGTTTTTCACTTTTCTCATAAAGTTAACAAAAGAAGAACTTGTGTGAATAAGGGGAATTAATTTCCACACTCCCTTCTTGCCCACCATCAAACCATCTTTTTTGGGTCTTCATTTCTGTAAGTTAAAAACAGGCAAGAGTTCAGATTTCAGAGCAGGAAAGGAAGATTTCTGCTGAATTGTTACTTTTATATCCTGGAGTGAGCTTTTATGAAATATGAAGGTCTGTGGTACAGAAATAAAAAATCTAGTAACTCTGGAGTATGGTTATAAAATGGCTTTTCTTAAAGCAAATTTTAAAAAAATATGGATTGTGGAGCTCTTTTTGGTTTGTTTCAGTGGATTCTTCAGAGTTAGTAATTGTCAGGAACAGATATTGAGTTAAAATAAACCAGATGAGTTTAAAAAAATTAACTAGTGAGAAATTTAGAAAAAAACCAACCAATCAAACATATCAACCTGGAAAAAAAGAGAATTAAAACATTTAAATGAATGAACCCAATGAATTTTTGACATATTTAAGTTCAGGATCAGTTACTGTCTATGTCAAGTCTTTACAACACTTACACTGGGGATATCCTGCTGGGTGCTCTGAACATCTCATCCGGCAGATGAGAATGTCTCAAGTGGATAAAAATTTTACAATGAAAAATAAGAAAAAAAGAAATTGAGCTCATCTGGCCCATTTTCTCCAGGTTTCCAGGTCACTGTTTTAAAGTATTTTTAAGACAATATCTTTTCTTTTTCCTTCTTGAAAATACAGTACTGGTCGCACTTTGTGAAGGGACTAAAGTATCTACTGCACTTCTGATTCCTTGTCAAGAAAGTCCTCTGCAGCTTAGGAAGAACTTAGTAGGAGTCTCACTTCCTTGTTTAGTCTTGATCTTATACCTTATGTGGTTGTTTGAGTAAGACCCAGACTGTAAATAATGTATAGTTCTGGTAATCTGTAGATTGGTACTTAACGAGTCACTCTCTGCTTCTCTAGGTGGCTTGGCCATGCAAGCATATGCAGCAGCACTTGAACTGATCTGTGTGTCTACCTTTTGCCTAAGTATCTTAAGAATCACTAGTTTAAGGAGAGAGGAGAACTTCCTCGTCACCAGGCTATGCTGGCAGAGTGGGAGATCAGACAGGGGAGCCCATTGTGATAAAGTGGTGCAAAGGTTTGTGAACCCAGAGCACCAGATGTATGTCTCCAGAGTCTACTGGTAGGATCATTCAAAACTGAAAGAGGCTAAATTCCTGTTCCACTCTTTATAATTTTCATATTAGAGAAATTGGTAAAAAATCTGACCAAAAAAAAATGCAAGGCGAGGGAAGGGATTATGAGGTGAAATAAAAGTGGAGGGAGCAAAACAGGGAGAAGGGATTCTTATTCCTTAGATTAATAATTAGTCTTTAATCAGGTTTGTGCAGCAGGTTTGTGCAGCTTGCAGTTCTTCTAGTCCAAAATCTACTATGTAAAAGGCAAATATTTCTACTGTCACTACCATCAATCATCTGCCTCTGCCCAGGGAGGGCACAGAATTCTTTCTTGGCACCCCATGTCTTCAACTTTTCTATGTAGCTTACAATGTATTGCACAGATTTTACTTAATTTAGAAGTTAACTAAAAGACCTTACATTCTTATTTCAATAAAATAAAAACCGATGCTATCACTGTGCATCAGGAAATTATTCAGTAAAAAGGTATAGACAATACTGTTCGAAGTTTTATAGATTAATACCTTAAATGCATGAAATCCATTGACTTTTGGAACTTCACCAGAACAGAATTGACGGATTGCTTGTATTGGTTGTCCAATTTTGGAGAACAATGAAATTCAGTGAATTACGTAAGGTTGACCACTTTTGGCTTTCAGACAGTCTTTCTGAGACTTGCTGAAAATAATTCAATACATAGGTCATTTGGCTCGGTATGTTTAATGAAGGAACAGAATTAAAATGAACAGTTCCTGATACATCCAAAATAATGTAAGAAATGTTTGGCTAGAATTATGATGATGTAACCAAAGTCTAAAACTTCAATAATAATGTAATAAAATGATCATGAGCCCAGATCTGGGCCTGTAGCTAAATGTTAAGCCAGCAGAATTAAAAGTAAGCCAACTAACTCCGATGTCCAAAGTCAAAAGCATACCTTAAATGAAAACAGTTAAAAACTTTTAAAAAAAAATTTAAGTACTTTATATTCTTGCAGGAGTCAAACTTTTGTCAAGCCATGTAAAGCATCTTATTTGATTTAGTTGTGTTTGTGTTTTGAAACATTTTCTTTAGGCAGATAAAAGCTTTGCAATATATACCGATACGACAATTTACCTTTCTCACTCCAAAACCTCAGAATTTCAAATTTTAGTTTGCCATTTTTTTTCCTTTCTTAATTTATTGGGAATGGAAATTTCCATCCTTTGCTATTTGCTAGTCTATGCTATGTTCAAACAAAAAATTTTAGCCACAGCTTACAAACATGACCTTACTGACCATAAAATTGTCACTCTTTAGGCTGTTTGCAGCTCTGGGGTGAAAAGTATAACTGCTGAGCTAAAGTAGATGTTCTCTTCTGTCCCAAATATATTTATATCAAGCAGAGTCTTACCATATATCCAGGGCACTCAGGGTAAATCCTTCTGTTATCATTCTGTGGCACCACAGTGTAACAGTAGTATTTTGGTGCTTCTCAACTAGATTTCTAGAAATCTGTTTCTATAAAGCTCTAGAAGAGAAATATAAGTAAAAAATTCTAGTCTCTCAGGTAAACATTATGCTATATTTTTAAGAGGCTGCAGTTCTGAATTTGAGAAACTTCTGTAAATTCTTTGCAAAAAGCTGTCTTTTCAAGCAAGACAGGCTTTGTTGACTTCCACAAGATTTACTGCTGTTGTATTTTATTCAGATACAGATTCACTGATTTTCATGACTTCAGAAGGTCTTAAGAATGTAAAATGAAAGAAGTTAAATATTTGCAGTGAAATTTCAAGCAAACATGATTAAGTTGTCTGTATTGCGAATGTACCTGAAATAAATTGCACTGATGGTAGGAAAACATATCTGTGAATTCAGCTCTGCTACTTTGTTGTGCTAGCAGTTGTCCCAAGCAATTCATCCTAACCTACAATCAAATATATAAAGGCAAGGCATCAGCAGGTATAAATGCAGGTTGTAGTCTTATTGATTGAAGGTCAGGAACTTTTTAACATCAACTATTTTATAGCAGCTCCAAAACCCCAAGATAAAGACTTTCGGGGACTAAGCTGCAGAATGCAAGGTACCTCACCTGCCACAGTACAATGCAATTTCTCCCTGTTTTGCTCCCTCCACTTTTATTTCACCTCATAATTTTTCATCAACACTAGCCACAAAATGAGTCTGTTCAGCTTGATGAGCTGGCATGAAACCAACTCTAAACCAATACTTGTTTTCATATATTAAGCATACTGGTAGCAGCAAAAAGTAAGGGGTATTCGGAAGACCTGAGTAACAGCAGCATGGCAGCCGCAGCTTGGATGCTCCTGACTGCCTCGGACCTTCACCCGTTGAGTTGCTCACATTTTGCAAGCGTAGGATGCAGCAATTGCTGAATGTAGCTGTTAACATGCTTCTACTCCTGTGTCCTCCTTAGGCTTATGCTCACAGTGGCCATCCCTGAAGACAGACACACCTGCTTGCAGTGCCACATATAAAGCTGATCAGGTTTGTTCTGGACAAACTAGTAAGACAAGAGTGAGAGGGTTAATGGAAATAGGACCTACTTCTGTTAGCAGGGCTACTTGAGGAGTGATCCTTGCTGCTTACAGCACTGCAAAGTGAATGCACAAGCCAGTCTTCAGGAAAATGATAAAGTATAAATATTTGTAAAGATATTAAATGGAAACATAAGATGGGTGGCAATAGGGAATCACTCCAGTGGATTTGCCCCAGTGAAAAGCTATTGTGCTCCTTCTGCAGCAGTTGCTGGAGACAGCTTCTCAAAGGTATGGACTGGTACAGATGCTTTCTTCTGGATATGCCTTTTATATATCTCTATTTGGCATAAAAGTTCTGTTGCAAAGTATGGAGTGGTCCTGCAAGGGTTATTTTGGTTTATTTTGTTGCAAAATAATAATTTCAGAATAAAGAATTCCATTATGCTATTTCAAAAACAAATAAAAAATAAGCAAACAAATTATAGAAATTAAACAGAACTGTGTGCACTAGTTGCCCAAGTAACATTACATAGCCGTGGACTTGTACTGTGTTTTACTGAAAGTCCATTCCTCATGTCAAAAACCAGAATTGATGCAAATTATTCAGTTGTGTATGACAAGGGAAACGCAGATGCTGCTAAAGCTGTGCACTTCCATGCATGGTTCTTCAGTGTTCTGCAGTAGTAACCCAGAACCATTTAATAGTCACAAGGGAGAAATTAGCTGAAATGAAGAAAACACTGATTGGCATATTAATTGGAAGGTTGTAAGGAGCTGGATGAATCAGACATAGCAACTGGTTGTGTTGAAAGCAGAGAGTATCAGGCTGCTGGAATGTTACTGGAATAAATCTTAAGTCATTTAATTAGTTATCTTGGCACAGAAGAAGGAGGATCGTGTAAATGAGATTTACTAATGACACAAAGCTGGAAGGCCTTGCCTTGACAGAAGAGAATGAAAATGTCAAATAAAAAAACTTAGAGGAATTGGGTAAGGAAAGTAGGATGACATTGAATATTGTAACTATAGATTGCATTTGTATTGTAGGCCAGTATTGTTCATTCTACCATGAGAGTGACCAACTTAATTTGGTGATAAGTCTAAAACTCCAAACTTATTCCACAGGATGGATATCTAACATTAATTCTTTTTCCAGGCACCCACTTGGAATTTCTTCCAAATTCTTTTCTACACCCTCTAGGAAAGGGCTTCCTAAAGGTAGAGAGTTGTCTGTCAGGTTTCTGCTGTGTGACTCTGGTGATATTTGAAGCTTTTAAAGACTAACGGTGGTGGGTAAAATCTCTAGTTCTTTCTGCCTACTCAAAACAAATCTGGTTTTGCATTGCTGTGGTGTCCCATCCCCCCACCCCAGCTATTCAATGTTTTCCAACAGTTACCCAGAAGCATTCAGCAGTCAGTGATGTGGGGACCAAAACTATATGCCCACTAGCAGGCTCAAAAACCAGAGAATTAGTTCTTTCCATTTCTTTGAGAAGATGACTGGGCCTTAACATCACAGCTAGATCTGTGAGCAACCCCTGTGCACCCCTCCACAGCCCAGATGACTTCTAGCAGAACCAGCATAGGTTAATTAGTTGAACTGGAGGCTAATTAATTGAACTGGAGAAAACACTGATAAGCATGTCAATTATAAGATGGTAAGGAATAAATTTTGTTTAGAAAGCCTTGGCAAAAAAGCTCCAAAGTTAACTTGGAAACCCAAAAATACTGTGGGTTTTTGTGGTGTTTTGTTTTGTTTCTGTTTTTGTTTTTTTCACCCCTACAAACAGGCTTTCATCAAAATTGAGGGTTTATTTTATAATTTAATTGTGTATTTTACTTATTATTAAAGAGCTTTTATTATTTATTATGAAAATACATGAAATTGTGTTTCCATATAGAAACATAAAGATAGTAGGATCAAAGTTCTCAAAATATGGAAGTAGAACATTTTAGAACTTATATAGAAAATACCTCTTGAAAATAAAAAGTATGTTTTATTTCTTGGTAGAAATTTCTTTCTTCCTTTCTCCATTTTACAATAATTCCAAATAATAGTTCACGATTAAGTGAAGGGTGTTGTAATGATTTTTCACCTCATTACATCATACATTTACAGGGAATATGAATTACAGAGTGAAGGATTGCTGAATGGTTTAATTTAAACATTGCAAATATTCCTCATGTGTTGCATTTCATATTGTGGGTAAAAACCAGAGTGAGAAATATTTACTGCTAAGGGTTGATGAGGATTTTTAAAGGACGGAGGCAGTCAGAGTGCTGTACATGTGTTGAAATAGTACTACAAAGTATAATAAGCCCATTTACTAAAAAGTAATGCAGAATCTGTAGGAAAGAGACAGATGCCAGCAGTATAGGAATCATGGGCATTAAGAACAAGCATGTCTTTTTCTAGTGCAAAACATTTTAATTTCAATTTTCAGAAGCTGTTATTAGAAGTGTTGCATGAATACCAAAACACTCTGTCTCCAGTCGCTTTTGTTTCCCACTTTTCAATTTATATACTTCAGAGGAATTGATTTCCTTCTTAAAGAGTCAATTGTAATCAATACTTGCAATGAATTATAGCCACGTTCTTCAACATTGCTCTGCAGGAAGATCTACAACACACGGAAGAGTCTGTTGAGCACCCAAATTGTTTGCAACAGATTACTGAGTACTGTGAATTCTTTTTTCCTGTGTGCTTAAGGTCAAACAGTTAAAAATACAAGTTTCACTCTGACTAAAGGATTGGAAAGTGACTTTTAGACAGCTGCTTATTGCAGAAAACCACTATCAGAAGCGATACAATGGCAGCCATTTTGAGGTTGGAGAATTAACTGCAAATTTGTAACCCTCTCAGCTAGCAAGGTTCGAGCGCCTCTGTGTATTAGCAGGACTTCACTGCAGCAGCAAAAAAAAGCCATCACCAACTAAAACTGGAACTGTACTGACGGTAAGGTCCTTCAGTACAATTTTTAATACTCTTAGATGATGTTTCTAATTACTGTAAAATAAAGTAGTAATAGGATATATGAAAAACTGTGGAAAAGCTGGCATTTCTGGTGTATTTGCTATTGTTTATTTACCTGTTTTGTCGTGGCTCTATTGGAATGGAAATAATGAGACCTTTTCTTTACTTGCTAATGAGAATTATCTTTTCATATGAACTCAATCATTTTCAGCAGCCTTATCAACAATTGCCTCTGCATAGGGACATCTTTCCATTGTGGCCTTTCCTTATTTGTCAGCCTAATTAGACTTTTCTTTTCAGAAGGCTTCTAAGCGATGAAAGAATGACATTGACATAATTATCAGTCTATTTCTTTTTAAGGAGCTGCCTACCCACCAGGTAAATCCAGGATACCATACCTATTAGCTATTGCACATGGAAGCACTAAGACTCTGGGTTTATTTCAGCAAATTGATACAGAAATAATTGGTATTGCACAATTAAATCTCATCATTAAGTTTTCCTAAGACTGTATCTGACAAGTGGAAAATATAGGCTAGTTACTTGCTGATTATTTTGAAAATCATCAGAAGTTTCACTCCCGATAGCATACACAGTGTTTTAGAAATAGAATATCTCAATCTTTTTCTGTATAAAAACCCTACTGTGAGTTAGCAAAGCAATCTCAAGTGTTTTGTTCAGGGAGAAACATATGGGATGAAAATAGATGAGGGCAGAAAACAGAACAAGAAGTGTATGCTGATTTTGTTTTATCCAGACCAAGTAGGAGCAGCCAGTTGTTTGATGCCCAGGCAGATAGCCTGTGGAACTTGCGTGAGAAGGGAAATGTTGGTGCATTCAGGCGCTGTTTGAAGGCCTGGGTTGGTATTTCTTTTTGCAAAATAAGGAGTTGGCAGGCTTTGAGAGACCTGTCTGGGACTGCTCCTTGCCATCCAGTGTTCTGGTTTTCCCCCTCTGCTATTGGAAAGAAGCAGTCAGGGTGTTTCTGTCTCTGAGACAAGACTCTTAAAAAGACCCCTAAGAATTTAGTAATGTTTTACTCTTGACAGTGTTGGTTTTACTCCCCGGACCTCCTAGATGAATTTTTTCCAACTGCTAGGAGTATTATTGTAGCAGTAACTTAACCCACCTGTTGCATAATCTGTAAAATGCTGCAGACCTGTAAAATGCAAACAATGCTCCTGTTTTGAAAAAGAGAGTACAGTTGGCCTTTTGGAGATGCCAAACATACTTCCCTCCAAACGATTTCTTTTTCCTTACTTAAATATCTAGTACTCTCACCTTTCCAATGTCCCGTGGTGTACTACCTCTCTTTCCTTCCACACAGTCAGTTTCTAAAACTCAAAGCACTCAGCAGCCGGAGCTGTCAATATCCATGGACTTTCCGTATTTCTCTAGGGACCTTCAGCTGCCATGTGGTTCTGTTTCATTTTCTTACCCTGATAACAGATATGTAAGTGTAAGCAAACATACAAGTAAAAAAATTGCAGTGAATCATATATTATTCATTTAATGATAATAAGCTTTCATTAGAAACAGATTTCTTTTTCTTTCTTAGCTTTTAAATATTAATGAGGGCACTTCCAAAAATAACTTGAAAAACTATCTAATATTGATTTGTTTCCATAGTCTGCTGAATGTGAACCTGAATTCTGATGCTTTATGAATCAAGATTTAGTAATTTTCCTAATTTTCTTCACAGACAACATTAATTCTAAAGTATTAAAGCCATAACACTGTGTTTTCTTGTAGTTGAACAGCTGCAAATATTCTTGTATTGTAGTGTGTCAATGTCCTGTAAAGTCACGTAGGAGACCCATACCAAGAGACATATGTATGTATGTCTCTAATCATACTCAGTAGGAGTATGAGGCATACTGAGTGTGATTACTCAGTATGTAAAATTTAGTGCCATCATCAATTAGAAGCAAACATGATTATTCAAAGCATGTAGAGCACATGTAATTTTGGCATGGAAATTTGGGGCATGTAAATGCATATTAGCAGACTGTCCTACATTCTTCATTCTCTCCACAACCTGTTTCACTCTTTCTCAAAGACAACAGATATTGTGCATGTACCCCATCAAACTCCATGCTATCCTCTTCTTTTCCATAAAATGTGGACAAAATTTAAACCAGCTTGAAGCTGAGCCTACTCTTGATTCAGTCCTAAACAATTTAACTTTACAGAGTAATTCCACACATTTTGCTGCCAGGGTGTAGCTAGCTGTCGAGTCAAAGGGGGATCAGAAATCACACCTTCCATCTTACATTTCCTAAATTAAACATCCCCAAGGAAGGTATATATATTCCAAATTGTAAGCCCAGGAAGAGGGGTCTAGATTCTATATGAAACACTTCTGCCTCCTCTGGAGATTAACAACTCCACCAGGTTTCTAAGTGTTGGGAAGAGCTATTCACAGCTTTTTTTGAATTTATAGGTAATAAATACAAATGGTAGGTAGTTCATGATTAAAAACACAGAGATCATGTGCAACTCATCTTTCTATCGGGGGGACTGGGTTTATTATAATAACTTAAAAGAAAAAAGAAATTAAGATATACTGTAATGTCTTGGGATACTTTGATTAGTTCTGCTAAAAATTTTTCAACAAAATTACTCTTCATAATATTTCTTAGCTGAAATTATAGTGTAACATACATAGAATATGATGTACAATTTATACTGTATGGAGGAGGAAGCTATAAAAGTTTAATATTTAATCAAAGTTTGATAAATCAAAGTAACATCATATGTTCATTATAGATATTTATATGTGGTCATAAAATACTATATAGTTAATGTTATCTGACTGCTCATAACTTATATGCAATTCTTAAATGACTAAGAAATGTGAAAGAGTACTATGAAACTAATCAACAGACAAAAAGTGCAGCTGCTGTAACATTCTGTTCTGCTATCATAACAGTTCTATAAAGGGAACTTACCACCTTTTTAAGGAAAATGAGCCCACACAATGAGGCTCGTATCTATGCAGCATGTGCTTTTATCAGCACCCACATTGTCTGGGCACTACACTCCAACTGTGTCGGCAGAGCCGTAACCTAATTTAAGGTATATCGAGATATTTCCAGTAAAACCTTCAAAGCATTTAAGACTGGCACATGCTAAAGGGGTTTTTAGTCCATATTTTTATATATTCAAGTCAGTTGTTCATCATAAGCCCAGCTATACAAACATCAGTGTTAGAAAATTTAAGAACAAGAAAGCGAATACTGCAGCAATATCAGAGGATTTCAAAGTCCTCTTTTTATTTTGCCTGGGTGGCAGATAGATGAGATAACAACGGTTGCTATTAGAAGGGCAGAAGTTTTTTCTATGCATTACCTGGGTAAATTTTGGAAGGAAGCATATACACTGAGGATATATTTAAGTAAAGGTGTATGAAAGTTATAAAAGTTGGAGCCAGTCTCAGGTGTGATAGAGTAGAAAGCAGATGTTGACTGATGCAACATGGAAAAATTAGTGATTCTCACAAAACCAACAATATAAAGATTACATATGGTTATCAACACATATATGCTTATATTTTAAAAAACCCAACAAAAAAACAGTTATCTGGCAACTGTTGTAAATTTCCACCTCTAAATCTCATCACCAAAGATCCATTTTATTATCTGTTATTAATGATATTGTATTTAAGACAATACATTTTTTTAAATCTCCAGAAAAAGTGCTGACAGATGCCTGCTTTCTGCTGATCCAGGCTGATATAAAAAATTATGATTTGGGGGGAGATTCCTATAATATTTAGAGTGATGCAAAAGGTAGGAAAATATTATTTTTTCCAAAGCGATTCAAACTTATGACTGATTATTACTAGGTTTGTAAAGTTGGTATTACTTTTGAATGAGTGAACTACAGATGTATAAATCTACTACAAGTGTATGCCCTCAATCTTTTTAGTAAGAGTTAAAAAAACATTCAGTCTTGTAAGAGCGATTTAAAAAAAAAAAAAAAGCAAACCCCCATACTCGGAGTGTGCATTTGAGGTAAGGAATTGAAATAGAATTAGCAGGAGGAACAGACAGACAGAAGGCATAAATGGGCCACTTTGTACTAAATTATTTTCCTATTTTATTATGGGATTTTTCAACACCTTTGGTATGTGAGGTCTCCACTGGCGATAAAGGAAACTGAGAGCAGACAGTTTCATGATGAACAAAGGGAGTTTTGTCCTTCGAGCAGCAGGTGATAGAGTTCTGGTGCTCCTTGCAGAAGCAGTTGTAGATGCAAGAAGTGTATATGGCTTCAGGAGGAGAATGGGCAGCCACTTAGAAAGGAGTTTCTAAATGGAAAAAACAAAAATAAGATAATCATATTTCTAAAGATGAAGATGATCAGAGGTTAGGAGAATACCAGAGGGGAGGTATCATATATTCTTGCTCCCTTCTTAATCCTTCCCAGACATTTTCTTTTAGGTACTCTTTGAAAAGGATATAGGAATAGATCCTTGGTCTGAACTAGTGGATGTGTTCTGATATTTTTATGATGCAAAAAACATAACCAGACTTAGCGTATCTTGTACCACCCCTAAAATCTGCTCAACAGTGTGTGTGTAAAGTGATCAAGACTATGTTTAGCAGAATGGAGTCATAGAATCATAGAATCATTTAGGTTGGAAAAGACCTTTAAGATCATTGTGTCTTGCTGCTTTGGTTAGGTGTTATCCAAGTTAGCATCCAGTACAGCTTGGAACATAGGTAAATCTTAGCTCATACAACCAGAATAGCCCAGGATGGAAGGGACCTCAAAAGATCATCTGGTCAAACCTTTCACGGGAAAGTGAGCCTAGATGAGATTATCAAGCACCCTGTCAAATAACATCTTGAAAACCTCCAGTGATGGGGACTCTACCATGTCCCTATGGAGGTTGTTCCAGTGAAGGATTGCTCTCAATGTAAAAAATTTCTTTCTTATATCAAGATGAAACGTCTGATGAGCTTTTACTTGTTGCCCCTTGTCTTCTCCATGTGGCTCTTTGTGAAGAGAATATCTCCATCCTCTTTGTAGCCATTCTTTAAGTACTGGAAAACTGTGAAGTCTCCCTTGATCCTTTTTTTCTCCAGGGAGAAGAGACCTAACTTCCTCAATCTTTTCTCATACGGCAGGCTCTCCAGCCTTTTGATCATCTCAAACACGGTAACCTTAAACTATTGCAAATGGTTTCTACTGTAATTATCCCAAAGCAGGACTAAGCAAGACTAAGTTTAGCAAAAGGAGTTTGAACTATAACTTTGAATTCTTTCATATTGCTTTCATTATAATCAAAAAACTATCTTTTTTTATTTTTATCCCTCTGACAAAATCAGGGTCTATTTTTGCCATATTAAAATTCTTCAAGTTTTATGAACTTTAAATTTGAATGTTGTATAAAAGTAAAGTGTTATGCAAATATCATTGTACTTTATGAGAAGAGGAAGACAGTTTATGGAAACGTCTTATGTCACTGTGCAGACACTATATTGCAGCATCTTTGTGGCTGATACATAGATGCATATTGAGGAGCAAGAGAGAAGGAAGAACATTAGGTCAGCTGATATTAATGGTGTATCTTGTACTCTCAATGCTGCATTGCTCACTGCAAATGAAATAATTCCAATCATAGTTTTACATGGCTCTTGCACCAAAAGTTCTGTCTCACTGCTGAATATGCAGGGGCAACTGGAATAGGCAGATGGTTCAGGTAGACATAAGCCGGTTTCTGTTGTTCCCCAAAATACTCTTCCTCTCTATTATGTGTTATTGTCTCCACCCGTCCCTACCTAATAGAGGGGGAAATTGTGCACAGCAGATGCTCAGAAACCCTACACTTTGACAGTCAGTGTTTCCTTTTTATTTGGGAGGATAAGAGTAAATGGAGGATTTCACTGATTCATGATTCATATGACAGTGTTAGATAG
>KL287446.1:7719-22101 GCA_000699545.1 Podiceps cristatus | reverse complement strand
CTCTAAACCCATAGGCAGTGACGGTTTGGAGAAGGCTCACGCAGAGAGGCCTGAATGCTAACAATGCTCCAGAGCTCTCTGTCCTTGGAAGTTTTCAACACCCAAGTGGATGAAGCCCTGGGCATCTTAGTCTGACCTCAAGCTAACCCTGCTGTGAGCAAGAGGTTGGACCAGAGACCTCCTGAGCTCCCTTCCAACCTGCATTACTCTGTGATTCTGCGATTCTATGATAACCATGGCTACATGGGGTATGGGTGGCTTGAGCATCTAACTGGGCATCTGACTATAGTGCAGCATGTTCAGTAGTACAGACTAAGTACCATGACCTCTCCTTGGGGTTCATACACTATAGGTGCCTTTCTGTCTTGGTAGCCCCTTTACCGACTCTCTCAAATTTCTCCCCAACCATCTTAAAGTGGGGAACCTGGAACTGGACACAGGTGTAGCCTCACCAGTGCTAAATAGAGTGGAATGATAAACTGACACAGTCTACTGACCACGATCCTTTTAATGTAGCTTACTTTGCCTGATTAATATTGTTGGCTCATAATTTGGCATCCACCATAACCCCCAGTCCGTTTTAGTAGGGGAGTAACCCAACAAGTGCTCAGTCTGTACTGATACATGGGGTTACTTTGCCCACCAGCAGAACTTTTCACTTCTGCTGAGTTTTGTAAAGATTTTCTTGGCCTAATCACCAAGGCTTTTCTGGATTGAACCTCTGCCATCTAGCGCATCAACCACATGCCTAATTTAGTGTCATCTGCAAATTTGCTAAGGGTGCAATTTTTTCATCATCCAGCTTATATTTATTAGATGGTTATCATCCAGATGTCTGATGAAGTTACTGAGCAATATAGGCTTTGATAATAGTCCCTCAGCTACTCCACTTCTTAGTGGCTCCCAAAAGGACACTTACCAACTGTTTACTACCCAATTCACAGAAGTCTGACCAAGGTCACACTTTGTGCTAGGACATGCTGATACCAAATGTGAGAGCTGGAATCAGGGGACAGATAATCT
Source organism: Podiceps cristatus (assembly GCA_000699545.1). NCBI lineage: Eukaryota > Metazoa > Chordata > Aves > Podicipediformes > Podicipedidae > Podiceps > Podiceps cristatus. Next base: position 21,078 of record KL287446.1, on the reverse strand, counting down.
ACCCTTCACAATGGACCTCAGTGATGGTCCATTGGTTAAAGCAACCACCTTTCTGTGTCTAGGAAGGTGCTTGTAAGCTCCAGCCTGGATCACTCAAGTTTGGATTGCTCAGGTCCAGACACTGAGGAGGAGGTGTCTCTTTGTCACAGTAAGTGAAAACCAACAAACAAAAAGACCAAACCAAAATGCAACAGTAAACTGTAAGGAATCCAGTCTGGTGCCTGGAGTGCCCCAGGAGAGGTCATGGTACTTAGTCTGTACTACTGAACATGCATGAACAAGTCAGAGTTCTCTTTAGTTTAATTTAATGCTTTTGAGTACCTGGCAGTGTAGGTAGGAAATACTTTAATCACATGTGTAAAGGAGTCTGAACTAGGAGGTTATACAGCCATAATCATAAATACGTAAGTATTACATGGAATAATTATATATAATAAGTATTCTAGCAGGATTTCAGGAGGTTAGGAATAAAAATAAGAATTAAGATGAGATTCAGCATGGAAAAAGACAAGCTAAACACGACAAACCTGAGCTAAATAAAAGCATAGCAGTTACTGGGGGCTCAGTATCTAATAAAAGATAACAGATAGCCTAAGAGTATTTGAGTGACCTCAGGACAGTTGGGTGGATTAACTGACCATCTCAAGTCTCTGCTACCTGTATATTGCTGTGATCCTTTTTTGTCCTCACTTTATTTCTTCTTCCTGCTTTCTGTTGGAAGAAAAAGGAAGAACTATGCCTTAGCCAGCCAACATTGCACCTTTTGCAAAACTGTTGTGAGGCTTGAACCAGAGAGGGAGTATAAAAGCAGTGGCTAAGCAGTTCAACACTTGATGCTAACATGAGGTACAAGTAAACCAGGGTGCAGAACCTATATTTCTCCAACAGTAAAATGATAAAGAAGTAACATGAGAGAAGAAAGCTGTCTTATATCATGACTATCTTCTTCTCTGCCCTGTATATGCCTCCTTTTGTCTTGAAGGAAGCAGGATATTACAGCTAAACCAACCCACTTCAGTTAGCCTTTGGACTTTTCTCCATAAAGTCTAGTAATTTCTAGCCTTAGTGCTGTCAAAAAGACTGTCAAATAAGGACATTTTTTCTTAAAAAAACTTCCTTGAGCTGAAGGTAAAAAAAGGAATGCTGTCTGAATAAAAGAGCTACATGAAAGATCGATTGAATTAATCACTTTTTATTCTTTTCTGTATCTGTAATAAAAGATTTACAGTACTTCAGTGATGTCCGAGGACTGAGCTTCCTGTACACAAACCCCAAGGTTTGTTTCACTGTTTAATGCTGTATAATGACAGGGCTGTGTTTGTACCTTCACTTCTTTATTCCATTAAATACACAGCTAACCTGATCCCTGCAGGTAGCTTCAAACATCTGCTACCAGGCAAGGGGAGGAGGGGCAATCAAAAAGGAGAAGGAATTTTCAACCTTTTGACAAAGGTAAAAAAGCATCTAGGAAGTTTAAGAGAGATATATTCCACCATGAAAGAAGAGCCAGTTTCGTTCCTGTGAGGAGAAATGGTGAAGGTGCAGTTGCCAATGCCATCAGGCCTGAAACGAGCACTGTCATGGTGATACCAGGATGCTCGATCCCTCTGTCTGTGTCTGTCCGTCCCCTCACCAGTCAGGGAAAACACCCACCTGCTCCCTCCCCAGCTGCAGCCTGACCCTCACGGCTCAGTCAGGACAGCAGCTTTGGGTGGCTGTCCCGCTCCAGCAACCATCAGCAAACATGGGGCTACCTGGCACATCCCCAGACGGTGCCCATCATGGGATTTGCACATCTCATCATCCCTTTCCTGGTTCGTGGCCCTCCTTCACAGGATCACACAGGATCACAGGATTTCTAGGTTGGAAGAGATCTCAAGATCATCGAGTCCAACCTCTAACCTAACACTAACAGTCCCCTCTAAACCATATCCCTAAGCTCCTTCTTGCCACTTGAATGTTATTTCCCACACCCCAGCTTCCTCCCAGTTAATTGACCTGCTTCTGAAGCCATTTCCCTACTTGGTGTCAGTTCTGCCACATCCATACTCAAACTTTGTATTTTTGATTCATTTACCTGGGTAATCTTGGCCTTGCATGGCGTTGCTGACATGGTCACCTACTGGCACTGTTGTTTGTCTCACCCAGCTCTACTCCCCAAAGGCCCTCAATACCCCTCCAATGACCTGCAGAGTTTGGGTGTTTCTCACATACCCACTCTTTGTCACCTGTATGGCCTGGACATCCCTCTTGGCACTGTCACTGCTGTCACCTTCTCGCTCTGGTTTGAGTTGTGTTAAGCAGTTTGTCCTCTCATGTTCAGGAGCTGCAATTTATCCCTAAATATGACTTCTGCATACCGCTGTTTGTGCTTAATCAATTCCCTTTCCCTGCATGAATGTCAGGGGTTAGTAACTGGAAAATAAATCCCCTGTAGAGTTGTGCTTAAGGGGCACCTGTGGAAGACTGGATAGAGAAAACGAAGGGACTAGGGACAACCTCCAAGAACAAAAGGGTTAAATGCAAGGAGTTGTCTCTGAAAGCCTACTGAGTGAAAGGCTTTCCCCTGGGTACATACTGCTTGAAAAGGCTGGGTATTTTTAACCTGACCTTCACAAATAGGCAAATAGATCCATCAGGGTTCAGCGAAAAATTCTTTTTCTTTCTTTTTCCCGCTCTTTAAGGCTTGGATTAAGTATCTTGCAGATTTGTAGGCATTAAAACTAATAATTCTTCACAGCACTAAGAGGATAACTTATGCCTAAAGATTTTAGGAGGTTTTACTGATATTAATAAATTGAAACTTTTGAAACTGGCTTTATACCTAGAACATATGAGATTTATGAAGTTAAATATGGTCATGCCTGCATTTTACATTGGAAAGAACCCAAGTAGAGAGAGAGGCTGCAAGTGGTGTATCAGAGGTCTCTGAGAAGAGCAATGTTCCTACAGGGAAGGACAGCACATGGGCCCTGGCTCCAGTCCCCATCCCCTTTTGAAGGACCAGCCTTTCTCCCCAGTTATGCAGTATCTAGTTATGTGGCTCAGAGCACACTTGTGTATGTGAAGAGAAAAACGAGAGAGAGGCTGTTGGGAAAAATGGGTCAGGAGTGGATTTATGGCACCCCAGAACGTGTAATTACTTGATACATAGCCATTTATCTGACAGGTACCATGTTGTCCTTTGGAAAAGGAATCAGTAGGAGCAGGCTGAGTTAAATGGTGACCAGGTGCTCCCTCCCTTTCTCTGGAGTTCACAAGGTGTATCTTCATCCAGGGACCATGCATGGGATTATATGCATTGGAAGCTCAACTCATGTCCCAAGAATGGGAGGTCCCACGGTGTCTGTGAACACACTGTGTCTGGTACACGTAGGTCCAGCCATGTGACTGCCAGAAGATCGTGATGTGCAGCTCTTGAAAAATGTGGGAACTACCAACTTGGACAACTTGGATGTCACTGAAATTGGCAAGGCTTGGCTAGAGGGTTCCTCTTCAGCTCATTTCTGCAACCACTCCCATTTTATGTGCCTTTGTACTTTGCTATGACAGATACCAATGGCCCCACTGGAAATCCTGACTCCTGAGTCATTAAAAGCTAGAGTAGACAATGAGCTTGAGACTAGATCTGGGCAAATGCAATCTGAGCACAACTAAATCTATTAGAGAATCGCTGTGACTAAGAAAATCAAACCAAATTAATTTGTGAAATGCTTTTTCCTCAGGTATTCCAAATGTAATAGTCTCATGATTAAGTCTGAAAGTTCCCCAGGCAGAATAGCAAAAAAAAATAAAAGGGAATAAAAGAAATGACACCAAGCTGTGTGGTGCGATCGACACACTGAAGGGAAGCGATGCATCCAGAGGGACCTTGACAGACTTCAGGGGTGGGCCCGTGAAAACCTCATCAAGTTCAACAAGGCCAAGTGCAAGGTTCTTCACGTGGGTCAGGGCAATCCCAAACACAAATACATGCTGGCCACAGAATGGATTGAGAGCAGCCCTGCCAAGAAGGACTTGGGGGTGTTTGACTGATGAGCTCAACATGACCTGGCAATGTACCCTCACAGCCCAGAAAGCCAAGCATATCCTGGGCTGCATCAAAAGAAGTGTGACCATCAGGTGGAGGGAGGTGATTCTCCTCCCTCTACTCTGCTCTCGTGAGACCCCACGTAGAGTACTGCATCCAGCTCTGGGGGCCTCCAACACAAGAAGGACCTGGAGCTGTTGGATCAAGCTCAGAGGAGGACCACAAAGATGATCAGCAGGCTGGAACACCTCTCATATAAGGACAGGCTGAGAGAGTTGGGTTTGTTTAGCCTGGAGAAGGGAAGGCTCCAGGGAGACCTTATAGCAGACTTCCACTAACTAATGAAAGCCTCCAAGAAAGCTGCAGAGGGAGTTTTTGTCCTGATCAAATGATCAAATCACTCACTCATAGTAGACATCCATAATATATCTCTCAGTGGCCCACAAGACCACTGTCCATGTTTGATTCAGAAACTATTAGTGAGATTTTCCATTTTTAAAAAAGTATTGCAAAGAATGGAGGATAAAAAGGGAGAATAACACCGCACTTTTCAATGTATCAGAAAGAGGGTTTTGTTAAACTGAAAGTATATTCATTTCCTTAAATGCTTTTGCAATTATCAGATTGCTATAATACACAATACTCAGCTGAAATCCCAGTTTAATTACTACTTTTATGCTTAAATTTAATTCTGTATCCATATTATGAGGCCTCCTGATTGTATTTATTATCTTCACAGTGATGCTCTGCATGTACACTGAGCAATGCTCACATGAAGCGATGCTGAGTTACACTTTACAACTGCCACCACGTTTCATGCAAGGAAAATGAGATTCCTTTTTTAATTTAATCTCAGTTCTATTTAATTTAAAGTGTTAAGAATTGTTTTGGGTTTGAAAAAAATTTTAAATAGAGGTTTTTGGGTAAATCATTCACTATGAGTATGAATTCTGGACAAGATATTCCAGGCTATGAATAAATTTGTAAGTGCTGACAGGACCAGAATGTTGAAGAGCTTGGTGACAGGGGTGATAAAGAGCTTCTTTATTTCTCCCCTAGAAGAGCTGTAAAAGGAAGGAGTTTGTGGTTCTTCTCCGGGCATCTTTGCTATTCATCTTGTGTGCATACGTTTTGGGAGGAAGACTAATGGGAGAATTGTTTATGCTTGTTACTCCTCTGTCACTTTTTCCTTTGCATCATTCCTGACTAATTTTCCTTCCTTCTGACTAGTTAAATAAGACTATTTGATCTAGGGACCCAGCGGGGGACACTGTGATGTTGAGAAGCTTTATAGAAATGACTCCTGACTCCAGACATCTCTGACTTTAGAGCATTCAACTTGAGAGACTCAGAGCAGCAAGATTTGCAGAGTGCTCTGGCTCCAAGAAACTGATTCATTATCACACATTTTAAAAGCACCCCAATGGACTGGCTAGCCACTTTGGAGATGGTATCTGGGTGACAAATACTTCAGCAGATGTTTTCACGCTGCAGTAATGGGTCACTCAAGAAGACTGCTTTCAATAACCCCGGATCTGCATGTTGAAACAACTGGAGAAACAAATACAGAGGATCAGTGGGTAAACTCACAGGGAAGAAAAGAGTGGAGAAGAGGGACAAGATATTTCTCATCAAAAAATATTTCACAAAATGAAAACGAAAGGCATTATTTGTTTCTCTTTAAACAGCGGAGCAGTGACACACAGAGGGGTAGGAAAGTGCAAAGTGGATTACAAAACTAGACTCAGCAGGCTAAAAAAGAAATGAAAAACTTTAAAGTCACTGACAAGTACAGTTAGGTTTGGAAAAACTAAATACAGAGAGTTCTCTGCTTTGGAGACAGAATTTGGCTTCCAGAGCAATGCTTATATCCATCTTAAATGGAGAAGGCATCCTAATTGTCCTGTATCTGAGGAGGTGGAAGGAATTTCAAATCAGGACTTGAACTCCAGGACACACTCTGCATACTGGATCTGTGGCTCATGCATATTCCACTCAATCTCTGGTGCTTCCAGCATAGGTTTTGTTGTTAAAAATCCTTCTCGAACTCTTCTCTGTGTTTTTGCAGTCTTTGCCTTCATTATTGTTTTCTTTTCATTTCTCTACCTTACTTGACCATACATTAATGTTCTTTAAGTCCATTCAGGAGTTTTGTATACTCGGACTCCTGGCACATCAACCTGGCTTCTTATTCTCCGAATACCTCCTCTAGCTCCTGCCTGCTTCGGGGGCAGCCCATGTTTATGGATGCCAGGCATGGGCAGACACGCTGTTTTGGCTGCAGGTATCTCAGAGTACTGCTCTCAGCCAATCTCGAACTGCTCATCAGCTTTCTCCATGAGGGTTACAGTTACCTTACAGCGGCATAACTGCATGTACAATTACTTCCTCTGCTCATCCTGTCAGAAGGATGTATTTTATAAACCTGCATAGTAATGTTTAAGGTAAATCAGATTCTTTTGACAGAAACCACTTCAGGAGCAGTGAAATAAGAAGAGGCCACCAGATCTGAAGGGACAGCAACCCTCTGTTTGGGAGGCTGGGGAAGGCAACCAGGGGCAGCAGAGGGTAGGCTAAGAAAGGTCATGTCTTCCACCCTGTTTAACTTGCAACCGCTTCTTATATTTGACCTTCAGCATGGAAAATAAATACTACACAGATCACTGCATGTCTGGTATTTTTAAATATATTTATCTTGTTTCTTTTCTTGCCTCAGCTTCCCATAAGTAAAAAAAGAGAAAGTATTTATTTTCTCACATTCTTTGTCCATGTTTTAGAGCACAAGACTTTTGAGAGAACAAACTTTTTCGTTTGGCCCTGAAAAAGTCTTCATGTACTGCTGCTCCGAATTGTGCCAGAATCTGTAGGCAATGCAATGTGGTACAAATAATAAACATTATTACTATCTTGAAAATTTGTTAGTTGCACTGAAGTATTCTTCAACACTCTAATAGTTTATTTCAATTTTAAGAGAGTTTCTAATATAGCATGTTCCATCTAGCAGAATTAGAGATAGAAAATTCTGTGGAAAGGACCTGCTGAGCCCCAACTCTGTTTAAAATAGAACAATCACATAAGTGAGAGTCACATAACAGTGCTGTTTGACAAATTGTCTATTGCCTGAAGAGCTTCCACAGCATGAAAAACTTGCATTGCCACTTAGCAGTTGGGTTTACCCCCGTGCAAACCATCAAAGTCTTGTTATGTTGGGTAGCAAGGGTCAGAATAAGAAAACAAACAGAATAAAAGAGGTTTATTAAGTAATGAACCTTTACAGAAGGCTCATTCTAAACCTAATGTCATCCAGTTAGAAAATGTTATGAATAAATAATGTGCCAGCATTAGCTTCCGAGGAAGTCCACTCACAAACATAATCCCTTCAAATTCCCATTTTTGTTTTTGGGTGGTTTTTATGTTACCATTATTTAAGCTTGGGAATAGTATACTTCTGACATCATATTTAGAGTTAATTCTTTGAGAACCTTCTCAAGTTACAGGAGCACACTCTGAAAAAGCATTGTCAGCCACAACAATGATAAATATAAAATCCCTTCACTTCTATGATGCATTCTATTTTTCTTAAATCTAATTTTTATTTTAAACCGTGTTCATGCAGCTGTTTTCTTTTAGTGTCATTCTTGCCACCATTTGCTTGTTTATGATATTCTGTTTCACCACCTTGATGAGTATCTTAGCTCCAGTTTTGTGCTAGGCCTATGACTTCTTGGGGCTAATGTTTTGTGGAGCGTCATGCTCCAAAGAAAACATTAAAATATTTACAAACACTGACTTGTAAAAATTTGTAAAAACATAATGGCTAGCTATGACTTTAAAATATGTTTTCATTAATTCACCAATGCTGAATACCTTTGAGATTTTTAACCCTTCTCAGTGTAATTGAATTTGACCAACACACTCAAAATTTTTAGAAAGAAACTTTCTACACACACTCTCAATGCACATCCAATGCACAGAGTGTGGCCAAATAAACCTCATTTCTTTAGGGAACCAAACCAAAAAGCAGTATTTTTATCAACATTCAAGCAGTTGGAAAATGGGGTTTGTTTTTCTCCATTTAAAAGGTTCATTGTTTTTCTCATTTTTTTAATTCCACATTTTTGTGGAAAACAAAAAAAAATGAGCTCCCAGTAGTTGTTATGTGCTGTGGCAGTGGGACCATACAGAGGCTTCATGCCTGCAGTGGTTTCTAGACCACATTTCCAGAGGGTTTGTTTAATGATCACAGTCAGAATTGATTCCCTTCAGTTACAACATATAATAAATTATATGCAAGACAGATTCAATGCTCCTGTACTACGTAAATAGGAATGGTTTCTATTCTCTCAACACAGAAGCCCTTGTAACCACAGTGGGGAGTACACAGTTATTGAGGAGCACACAGTTACCATGACTGGGTAAATTGCATTTCCAACAGGTTGGGGGTCTATTGACAGGAGATGGCTTGCACTGTTCTCCCCACAAGGACACAACATCCAAGTGGTCAGAGTGGTATTAATTGCCTTCACACCACTACCTTGGGCCATGAAACCCTCCTGGATCAGCAAGGTGCGCATGCAAGGTTACCTAGTGCCTATCTCCTGCTGGGCTGACATGGAAAGTACTTTGACTTGCCTGTCCACCCTTTGGTGAAGTTTGAGGGACAGACTGGATTCCAATACATTCCTGGTACAGGGAAGAAAAATTATAGCTCGTTATGCCTTGCAGAGCCTCTGCACAGCCTCTGAAGAGCTCTTTCACTTGCATTGGTAGTTGCAGCACCTTATTCTCCAGCATACATTATCTGAGCTTGGCACTGCACCCATTAGTGGGTCTGGCTCCTGCGGTGACACACAAAATCAGGACCTCTGTACACACACAGCTCAAGGCTAGTCAAAACACAGGTGCATAGACACCATGAGCCAGGAAAGAGGTAAATTAACAACTCTTGCTGGTAAAAGAGAGGCCTACATTCCTTAAAATATACTGCTCATCCTCCAGCAGAGCAGATCTGCCCTCCTTTCTTCTCCCTTCTCTACTTGCCTTCCATCCCTCAGCAAATGGATACCCCATAATTCTCTCCTTCCTACTTGTTAGTTAGATAACACACCGAAGACTTGGCCTTCCTGCCAGTAGCAAACTTCTGCATCATGAGTAAAAGTGACTCCATGCTTGATGTAGATTTTGACTCTATGTATGACCCAGTAGTAATAAAGACCCATGCATCTAATAAAGACTCATGATGGACATTATTGAAACTAATTTTGAATGAGGAGGTGATATAGATTCTCTTTTATTCTGGGCACCTTTTTATCCCTATAAGTGTGATTCTGACAGAGGCTTGTGCCTGTGCTTGAGCCCACATTGGCCTTGCTGCTCAAAGAAAGAAGATCCTTGCCTACATTCCTGATCACCTGAAATTCCAATGCACTGCTGCGCAGAGCTTGTTCCCCGTAAACTGCAAGACTTCAGCAAGGAGCCTTCCTGATTTGACCCCTCTTCCACAAATGGACCTATCTAAAATCACCATCTGGAAAGTGAAATATGCTAAAATTACATTTTCTTACCTTGATGTGGTCTTGCTAACCCAGAAAAATCTTCTATAACCTGGGAATGACAACCAGAAGGGTATACAGTGGTACATAACATGAAGAGGAAGCTGACGGTCAAGTTTGGTAATGAGGTATGATGAATCTGCAGAAAATTACATGATCTAGAAAGAAAAGGCATCGCTTCCCACTTAAATATTGTTGAAGGATGCAAGTAGCAGATCTGGATCATCAGCAAATGATGCCTCTTTGCTGTCAAGAAAGTTCTCTTCAGGAGCTTGATGAATTCTAAAGTCTAGTATGGATGTTTAGAGTCTCTATATTTACTAGACCTAGATTTCTGCAAAACTGTATTTTGCAGACTCTGTTTTCAACCAAAAGTCAAGACAAAGGAAGAGAGATATCTTCAGATTTTGGAGCTGAGCTATCTCCATTGCCAACACTTGGAATCACAAACAGACTGGAAGACAAGATTTAAACTTATAGTAGCTGTGTCCAACAATGTCCACGAGTCCATAGCTTGGTTGTATCATCATATCAAAATACTTCACCTGCTACCAGGAAGGATATTCACCAAGAACATATGAAAAAAGGTTTTACTGACCATATACAAGACATAGTTCCCAGAGATGTACAGAACAGTCAGTCTCTGAGCCTCAGAAACAGTAAACGGTTTAATCCCACTGATGGTCATCTTCCTCTTTTACATGATTGGTTTTGGGTGAACATCCTCCCAGACATGCTTACACTGTTTAAATCCACATTCTTCTCTTAGCAGTTGTTGTCAAGGCTATTTGCCAAGGCTGGGCCATGGGAGCATGCCCACACGCTCTGGTCACAAGTCCACAAGCTTCTGGTCAATCCTTCTGGGCACAGGATGACTAGAAATTGGAGTCTGCCAAGTGGCATGAGTGGATCCAGTATTAGTGTCACTGGTGATTAATGACAGTCAAAGTAATAAATGAATCTATTAATTGCTTCTTTTCCCAGACCATAATCTCCAACACAATACTAACCAAAGCCACAGACCAGACAAGTACGTGATAAATGCACGGAATATAGATATATATACAGGCTAGAATCCGACAGCAATATTTTTCACACTGATTTTTTCAATGATATGTTTACATTGCTGTTAGGCCTATTTCTGATCTTTGCTCATATTCTGACCAGCCCTATTTCTTTCCATTTCAGCTCATAGAGTCTTCTGTCCTCAGACAAATTTTATTGCTAAAATGTGGTGAAATACATTGCAAAAACAATCAGTCTCCTGAATAGACAAATTAATTCCTTCCCAACAATCTGGCACATACTGATTTAAAAACTACCCACCTCCTTGAAAGCCAGTCTGGTTAGTGGAGGGCACATGTTTTGAGAGGGCAGATGACTTTCACATTTCTAGCCGTATGTTATCCCTCATGATGAAAATGCAAACCTGGGGAAAGGATTAAGGCTTTTCCTGAACTCGGTTATGGGCTTGCAGGGTAGAAGGGTGGGTTAAGGGTCTTTGAATGTTGTTTTGTTGTCACAGTTTAACACAGCTCCATTTCTAGATGTCCAGGGGCTAAAAATATGCCAAATGGATGCCAAGTGAGCATGTTCAGATAGTCACAATGTGAGACACTGCACCACAAAATAATCTGTTGAAGAGCTTTGTATCCTTTTCTGAGATGTCTAAAGAAGTGGCCAGAAACATATTCTGTAGTGTTCTAAGTCATGCTTGATATTCTATTTGGTCTTCCTATATATCCATCTCAAACCCTATTGCTTGAATCTTTTAGTGGAACTGTAGAGACTACTGTCAAATATTCCTATTTTAAATGCAAGGCTTTGATTATTTAATGTATATTTCAAAATACTGTTGTCCTTTCAGGTTAGGGAATAGAAACATGGGTTTACTGCCCTAGCTGCTCTGACATGTCCCTTCTAGCATGTCTCACATTGTGAGTCTTCAGAGGGACTTTATGGCCCGTGTGGCATGGTTCTTTGCCATGTCTCTCATGACTTTTCCATCTTCTCTCCTGTTAAAGTTTCTTAGCTTTATTCCTCACTCACTGAACACTACTTCTGATATTAAAAGTGCTTGCAGCTGCTCTTTTCATGTTTGCATTCTTCACTGGTCTGCTGCAATTTCTTCTGTGCTGCCAGTATGTAGGTCAGCATCACTTTTGCTCAAGCCGCTGTTAGCAAGCGATCTGGACCTAAGTGTAAGTTGTGCTGATGAACTGGGTGTCTCTTTTGCCAAAAATTATTCTTCCTCTTATTAATTCTTCTTTTCACATTCCATATATGCAATGTTCAGCAAAACTGTGATCTGCAGTAATAAAAGATTCAGCTGTTTGCCCTTGTTCTTGGCACCTTCTAGCAAATTTGGCCTTTTCATGTATTATATTTTGCTTGTCTGTGACATTAACTTCAAAAGTCTGGTTTTGATTTTTTTTTTTTCCATCTTTTTTTTTTTTCTTTCTCCAGTGTGAGACACCGGCAAGCAATAGCATTAGGAATAGCCAGGCCAAATACCAAGGGATCTGGGTGATATTCTTAGATATTTCCAAATGGACTCCTGAAATTTTCAGCTCCAGCAGTACCTAAGTTGCCCACTTCTTGAGTTTGTCCAGGTCCCTCCAGATGGCAAGCCATCCCTCAGATGTGTCAGCTGCACCACTCAGCTTGTTGTCATCCACAAACTTGCTGAGGGTGCACTCGATTCCAGTGTCTATGTCATTGATGAAGATATTAAAGAGTACTGGTCACCATACAGACCCCTGAGGGACACCACTCGTCACTGATCTCCGTCTGGACATTGAGACACTGGCCTCCACCCTCTGGATGCAATCATCCAACCAGTTCCTCACCCACTGAACAGCCCACCCATCAAATCCATATCTCTATAATTTAGAAAGAACTATGTTGTGGGGGACTATGTCAAAGGCCTTACAGAAGTCCAGACGGACAACATCTGTAGCTCTCCCCTTGTCCACTGATGTAGTCACTCCATCATAGAAGGCCACTAGGTTGGTCAGGCAGGACTTGTCCTTGGTGAAGCTGTACCAAAGCTTCAAAGCCCATACATGAGATTGCTTTTCCATCTTGGACTTCCCAGGAAATATAGCCATATTCATTTTTATCGTTTCTTCTCCTCTTCTGGGATAGTTCCAATTGGCATCAATTGAAAGGCTTTCCATTCACTCATAATGCAAGTCAGCATGGGACACTCTTGGATGGTATGACCAGCTACACTGGAACAAATTAAGCCTGTCAGCCTGACCTTGGTGCCGGGGAAGATTATGGAGCAGTTCATCTTGAAGGCACTCACGGCGCATGTGCAGGATAACTGAGGGATCAGGCCCAGCCAGCACGGGTTCATGAAGGGCAGGTCCTGCTTGACCAACCTGATCTCCTTCTATGACCAGGTGACCCACCTCGTGGATGAGGAGAAAGCTGTCGATGTAGTCTACCTGGATTTTAGTAAAGCCTTCGATACAGTCTCCCACAGTATTCTCCTGGAGAAGCTGGCAAATCATGGCTTAGACAGCTGCACTCTCTGCTGGGTGGAAAACTGGCTGGACAGACGAGCCAGAGAGTTCTGGTGAATGGAGCAAAATCCAGCTGGTGACCGGTCACAAGCGGAGTCCCCCAGGGCTCAGTTTTGGGGCCGGTCTTGTTTAACATCTTTATTGATGATTTAGACAAGGGCATTGAGCGCATCCTCAGCAAGTTTGCAGACGACACCAAGTTGGGCAGCAGTGTTGATCTGCTTGAAGGTAGGAAGGCTCTGCAGAG
>KL287445.1:14961-51348 GCA_000699545.1 Podiceps cristatus | reverse complement strand
GGAGCGGCCTGCACATCGCTCCCGCCGCCGCCGAGGGAAGCCGTTTCCCTGACTCGCAGTCACGCCGACGCGTTTCGCTGATCGGTTCCTGAGGAACGTGCCCCGCCGCGGCGGGCAGGGTGAAGACAGATGCTGCTTCTCGTTACGCTGCATTCGAGTGCGACGTGTCAGTTATGAATACACCCTCACTCTCCGTAAGGCGTAAAGGTTAGTTACAGAGGTCGGTAGGTTTTCTGCTTGTTTAGCAAACGTCTGTCAACCTCAGAACAGATTTCCCCAGCTAGAAGAAACCAGTAAAGACTAGTTCATCCCACAGTGTGCCCAGAAGGTTCATCGTTATAAATTACTTTATTGACCCGTGGCTCTGCTCAGCATCCCGCGCTTCAGTGAACCGAGCAATCAACACATGCTAAATGCAGGTAAGGGGGCCGTTCGCAGCAAAATACTGCTGCTGAGCAAGCATGCGGTTTTACCACCATGCAGTTTGTTTCCGTTTCAGTTTCTCTGGTGGATAAATTTTATTTTTGAAAGTCCTGAACCACTAGAACGTCTCAGTTTACAAGCAGAAGCTTCTGAATGGTGGTTATGTGGACATGGGTTGTATAGTTGTAGGTATCTGTAAGCACTTAGAATCATAGAATGGTTTGGGTTGGAAGGGACCTTAAAGATCATCTAGTTCCAACCCCCACTTCTTTGTATGTGTTTACACATAAACAAATCGTAGCTGTAATCCCCGTAGAGGTTTCATCCTGGCATGTCAAGTACGGTTCTCGGTCTGGGTAATACATAGCAAAATAAGTTGTTCATCTACTTATGACTGAATATAAACCATCCAGTATAATTCATTATGAGTCACTGTGCCCACATGCCGTTTGGTTAAACAAACTCCCCTCCTTTGGGACAGGGGCACTTTGTCTTGCAGAGACAAAAGTCACATTAAATATATTTGTGTCATCATTGCAACATCTGAGGAGTAGAAATACATTTGCTTATTGCCTCAAAGTAATGCTTTCAGTGCAGAGTTTAAATTAAGGCACCTAGAAAATGGAGTTGAATTCTGTTAGGTATTTTTTTTTCTCTCACAGTGCATTAAGGGGAATATTTTCTACGTAGCTCTAGTACTATCCTTGAATCATCCATTCCGTTAATGGCAAAATTACCAACATTCAAAGGAAATTCAAAGTAGGGAGAGGGGTCTTCTGGTTTTACTCTCAGTAATTTTCAATTTAAGACACTAAATTAAGAAGTAAATACTGTGTGATGAAAGAGGAGCGTGTCTGTCTCTACATGATTCCAATGTATCAGTGTTAGATTTTGACTGTTTTGTTGGTTGATTTAATCTGTACTTGCATGAAAATCTGACATCCCTGATGACGTATGTACAGTGAAGATTGTTTTACATCTTGAAAATTTTAAGCTGTTGTAGAACATTTTCAACAGTGTTCCTGGGTTTTCTGAATTTTATGAATTATGTCTACAAGAATCGGGATTACAGTTATTATCCAAAAGCATAATATTTCTCAGACTATCCTCTTCCTGAGAAGGGAAAGGGAGAGAGCAGAAATGTCCATTAATGCAAAAGAATAACATGGTGATTTTTCAGAAAATATAACATGGATAGAAAAATGGTATATTTCTTTGGTCCTTGTCAACAAAAACAATCCTATGTGTCTGTTTCATGCAAACAGTTGCTTTATTGTTTAAGAAAGAATTGTAAGATCAAGAAGCAATAGAAATGAGGGTCTTCATTACATCTTGCTTTCCACTACCTAAACAGGGCATCCATTTTCACATCATTTGGAGATTTTTTTTTATTTGTTAAAAAATCGTTCAAAATCTTTAAGAATATATTTTGTGTGTGTCTTATATTGTCAACAATAGTGTACAGTGTTAGCCACAAGGAGCAGGACATATGTCCATGATGAAGACACTGAAGATACCTCAGTGTGGTACAAAATCACATAGTTGAATTACTGTTGGCTTCACTGTTTTGAAATATGGTGGAATAAGTATAATTAAAAGTCACAGTAGTTATGGTGTCAATGTATCATCTGACATATAGTTCATTAGCCAAAATTTACCTGCTGTTTTAAGCAAGAACAGTTTTGCTGGCTCAGAGGAAATAATCATCCTGGTTCTTGGAACTTTGGAGGCAAATGATGTTTAGGGTCTGCTTTCAAAAGAAGTAGGCTGTAGGTTAGAATCAGTGACTTACATCATTTAATCAGTGACTTTGAGTATATGGGGAAAAATCAATATTTCTAGCATTTGCTGCATTTTATCTAAAATGAAATAAACAGTGGTGGGTCTAAGGTTTTTTGCTGACAGATATCAAAAGAAGATTCTGTAGTAGACTCAGTTGTGCGTACATATGCATCTATAATGGAACAGAGATTTAAAAGAATGTCATATAAAACAACAGATGTGTAGCTTATTTAAGATCGAGATAGTACTACAGAGACTAAGATTATTTGTTAAATATGTTCTTGTTTTGTACACTGCTGTTCTTTTAAACCTCCATAGCATGGCATGACTACATGTCAGTGTTAAGACAGGAAGACAGCAAAAGATTTAAGTGAGTTTTATTAAATTGTGGTGGGGATCCGCTCTACTCTCCCCAAGGTAAGAGCTGACTCTGAGTAACACAAAGTCTGGCTAGACTACTGCATCTCTTTTACATTGATACACTGACAAAAATGGTGGGTCACTTACTGAAACAAGTATAAAAATAAGGTAATTTAAATTTTATTTTTTAAAATTAGAACATTGTAAAGTCTCCTAGTTTGACCACTAGTTGTAGTTTTGAACATAGCTTTCTTCCCTAAAGATTCTACTTTGAAGTCCATAAGATTTCACACACTGTATTTCCAGATACATATTATCCTTACTGAGAGGAGGGTACCTTATGTTAGTGTTGAGTTTTCCTAGTTGACACATATTGAGAAACCACAGAACTGCAGCTAAATCCAGAATGGTTAAAGCGTTATCTACAATAAAAGCATGTTACAGGGTGACCTAATTAGATTTAGTTTAATACCCAAGTTCAAGATTTATGGAAAGGAACAAATTTTTAACTAAAATAAACTCTCTTACAAAAAGAAGAAGAATCAGGAGCAGAAACAGATAACAGCATTTTCTGCCGACATGAAATATTTATCTGTTTGATGTATATAGTACCTATCACTTCGGTGGCTAGAGGCCCATCTCAAACACCACCGCCCCCCAAAAAAAAAATCCCACAAACAAACAACCCCACCCCAAAAAATGCAGAAAAACTCCAAAGCACAACTCCCAAAGCCAGCAACAGTTCTTATCCCCAAAAATAAGAAAATCCATATTGCTACAGACTGGAGTGGTTGACATTATGTTTTTCTTCTCTTAAGAAAGCATAGCATTAGTTTCCTGCCTTACTCACTCTGTTGCCCCCCTCCCTTAAAAAAAAAAAAAAAAAGGCAAAACAAACAAAAAACCCCCCCCCCCCCACACAAAAAACCCACAACAAAAAAGAGAACCAAAAAAGAGTTTGATAAACCTTGTTTTAAAAAAAAAAAAAAACAAAACAAAAAACAAAACAAAAAACCAAAAAACCCCCTAAAGTTACATCAGGATACTAGCAGCTTTCTGGTCCAGGGTACAGGAGACTTCCAAGGAAATTTTAAATTTAAAATAGATATCTTCAGCAGAGAACACTTCAAGCTGATTTTGCAGTATACCATCCAAAAAAATGCCAGTTGCCTTTCAGCAATAGTTCTAGTCTTGCAACTTATGGAAGATCAATGCCTGCTTTGTTAATAACATGCAGCCATGTCATGCAGTAGAAACAAAGTATCATTGACCCATAAGACTTCCAAATACCATTCAGGTTGAAAAAAAATGATGCTGTCTGTGTCCGGTAATTCACGACAAACTCATTTTTTACTTCTTCAGTATGATTTTTGCCCTTTATTTCTCCTTTCAGATGGAGATATTTGTTATTTGTAGTATTTTTGCATATTATATAGCATTTCTCTCTGGATTTTAGTGCAGATCTAAACCTTCTCCAGATATCTTAAGAAAATAAAGATGATGCATAGTTAGAGAATTAGGAAACACTGTAGTGATAGTCCTCGGATTTGCATAGCCAGTCATATTGGGTGGTGAATTACTGTCTTACAAATGTTCATGGCTGAAATGATGCTTCTTTTGAATGTTAAACCATGACAGAGTAAAAGAAAACACATGAAGGTAAACCAGAATGGAGAATTACAATGTGTCATTTATTTCTTGGTAACTGTCTATATGCATATCGGTATGCCAAGGTTTATGTTGCAGAATCACAGAACAGTGGGGGTTGGAAGGGACCTCTGGAGATCGTCTAGTCCAACCGTTGTAAGGGACCTCTGGAGATCATCTAGTCCACCCCCCCTGCCATGGGCCAGGTCACCTACAGCAGGCTGCACAGGAATGTGTCCAGGCGGGGTTTGAATATCTCCAGTGAAGGAGACCCCACACCTCTCTGGGCAGCCTGTGCCAGGGCTCTGCCAGCCTCACAGGAAAAACGTTTTTTCTCATATTCCAACAGAACTTACCATGTTCCAGCTTGTGCCCATTGCCCCTTGTGTTGTTGGGCACCACGGAAAGGAGCCTGGCCCCATCCTTTTGACACCCGTCCTTGTTATTAGCATTGATGAGGTTGCCTCTCAGTTTTCTCTTTCTCAGTATATGAAGTAATATGAAGTATTACTATATGAAGTAATGGAAGATACCCCTCCTCAATGGAAGGTGTTTAAAATGTTTGCATGATAAAAGCTTGTGGGTGAGTTAATCCTGACATCCTCTTAATTCCTGACACTCACTTCTTGCACATACCAGTGTGTATCAACCACACAAACTCACAGTAGGTCTTGCAGTGGGGCTTCTCCAAAGCTTTGGCAGGAACACCTAGTTGTGAAAACAGGTGAAGATGTTCATGGGGTTCATAAATATATGTATGAAAGAGTAAATGGCCTCAAACTGCACCAGGGGAGATTTAAATTGGATATTAAGAAACATTTCTTCACTGAAAGGTTTGTCAAGCACTGGAACAGGTTGCCCAGGGAAGGGGTGGAGTCACCATCCCTGGAGGTATTTACAAACCATGTAGATGGGGTGCTTAGGGACATGGTTTAGAGGTAGACTACGGTATCGGCAGTGCTAGGCTAAAAGTTGGACTTGATGATCTTCAAGGTCTTTCCCAACTTAAATGATTCTCTGATTCTATGGTTTAGGAGCAAAACAAATTGGTAGACATTGAAATGCCTTAGAAAATTATATAACTATCAGACTAAGGATTTAATAACTGGGTTTTTTTTATTGTTTTGTTTCAGATTGATATGTAATATAGTTAGACAGGATTTGAACATATTGTTTTCTCTCAGTCTAGTACCATTTGATCTAATTAAGTTATTACAAACTTTGATATGTCCCAGACATGTTGCATTTGTTGCACTTGGGAAAGACATTGAAAAGACGAGCTAGAGCGGGGAGGAGGTTGCACCTTACGTGGGGATAAGGTGAGGGGGGAATAATTTTCTAGTTGCTCCCCAGAAAAGTGAAGTCACTTTATTGTCCATCTTAGAATAAGATACAACATTGGCTTGAACAATTTTCCTCATGAGTATGAAAAGAACTTGTGACAAGATCTACTAATTGTATCCCTGCACTACTTCACTGATGCCGTCTTCCTGGTCCCATGTATCTGGGGGTTAGTCAAGTCAGATCACTGGTAATCAGTTGTCCAGGTCTTAGATATGTTTTGACAATCAAACAATACCTGAATACACAATGCAAACACATCTATCCCCAGACTGTTCTCTGTGACCTTCAAAGTAATGTCTGCATGACACATCTGCTTGGAGAGGCTTCTGGCCATGCAATCCAGGGATGATGTTCCTTTTTTAATGGACACTGTAGAGCTTTCATGCTTTGCTAATGATAAACAGCTTCGTAACAACTATGATTCTGGCCACCAACACTTGTTACGATAATAAAGAGTACATACTGAATACATTGATGCAATTTTGTTAGTAAAACTCTATACTTCACTACAAGATGCTCTTTGAAAACTGTCAAGGAAGCGTTTGATGTACAACAGTGTGTAGTATCAATGAGCAAACATCCAAGATTGGGTGCCTTAAACATCATCCAAGCTTACCTGAAGCTGCTTCAAATTTTCTGTGTCTCAAAATAGAGCAGAGATCTTGAAAGTAGGTTTTCCTGTAAAATATTTACTTGTGATTTAAGAAGATAATTTCAAATGCTGGCTTCCCATACAGTATTGAGGAAGTAGTCAGTTATAAGTTAAATGACAAAAATATGAAGAATACATTTATATCATTTAGTCTAACTCAAGAAAATGCACCAAATGCAGGAATTGACAGATGATGTAAAAAAAGTTACGTTTTCCTGTGCTTGTGCACAAACCAATGAGTTTCTTCTTATTTCCAGTTAAAAGTTACAACATTGATTTCAGAACTGTCCCTACAGAGGTATCAGTACAGCTGTGTTGCATAGAACTAAGAACTATTGATGAGTCTTAGGAAGCAAGGAAGAGCAAAGCACTACAATGTTTTCAGTAGTTTTTAGAACTTGGTGAAGTCTGTGTAGCCCTCTGAAAAAAAGATTTATAGAACAATTAAAAGTAAGATAATGTGTTGCTTTTTGCTTTCTGGCATGCATAAGTTCCATAGGGTACAAAATATTCATACTATCAGTGTTAAATATTCTGGGTCACAAAGAGCTGTTATTCCCAATTAGTGCACAGTATTAAGAACAAACCTATTGTTTCACTATGTTCAAGCAAAAAAGCTATTACAATAATTTTTGGCAGTTATTCGTGTTCACCTTTGACATCTTGCCCAAAAATGAATTGGTGGGGGGTTTGGTGCGATTTTTTTTTTTTTTCTTTTGTCTGTTTTAACTGGAGGGAAGAAAAAACTTTCAGAGTCCCATCTCCTAAATCAGTTACAAAGAGTTCTGGGGGAAAAAAGAGGAAGATGTATAAATAATAAGGATGCTGCCATAGCCTTGTTACTTCTGTAAGTACATTAATTCTCGGTGTTAGAAATCTGCTGGAGAAGGACAATGAGATACTTCTCACAATCAGCTGCTCTGAAGGACTTTTTTCACTTACTTTATACTCTGCAAACCAGTGTTAATAATTGCTGTTCAGAAAGATTGTCCATGTCTTGTTCCAGAGCCAAACATAATCAGTGTTTTGCAAAACAGCACTTTTGGCTTAATTCTAAATATTTTGAAATTCAAGGAAACTCGGAAATTTTAAGAGGTTTTCTCCAAACTGTACTGCATGCTTCAATGGTATTTTGTTGCATGCTGCACAGCAAAGACTTTCTACTCTCTCACAACGTTAAAGCAGATGATGTTAACCAATAAAAGGGATAACAATAAAAGGGATGTTTCAATAAAAGGGAAGACAACATTTCACTGTTGGGATCCTGGCATCCAACGATCTACTGATCTGTATTTCTTGGTGACACCTTTCTCATAACATGTACCCTCAAGTGGCTTTAGATCACAAGTGATAAGCCCTTTTCTTCTACAAAGCAGAGAGAATATGATTGGGTTCTACACAGCTATATTGTTAGAAATTGCAAATTGTAACTATAATGGGTGTATATACATCTCTGTGGGATATAGAGAGTAAAGGATAAGCTTAAATATAAGTAGATATGGAGATACATACACACACAGACACATTTATATACACACACTTGGGTTTAACCCGGGGATTGTATGCAAGTATGAGGAAGCTGCAGTCTTCAATGCAAGTTACGTGGCTAGATCCAACACAAACAGGAGTTGGGAAAGACCTCCATTTTCTAAGTTATGTCATTTTTTTTTCCCATTAAAGCAATTAAGAGCAAGAGGTCTTGCTTTTTATTATATTATGATGTGTATTTTAGGTTGTGCTGTTACTATTTGTCTTTAAAATGTTTTGACAAAACATCCATGAATTGCTTTTATAAACTTCTCTACTTCTAACATCTAGACATATGAATGATTCCCTGCATATATTACAGAAAAGCATGAAACAGGAAAAAAAATCTTAAGTAATTCTTGTTTGAGTACATGTCTGAAGAATTGTTTTTTATCAATCTTTAAACATTCATCAGAGACAAATGATTTATTCATGCTTAATAAAACATCCCAGACTGTTGCAAGTTTCATTAGCTGAAGTTTGAGTGACTTCTGTTTGCCGTAATAATACTTCAGATTTATACAACAATTCTTATTAAAAAGTATTTCAGTGCTTTGCATAGTGTGTGTATATAAGGGATAAATTAACCAACCAGTAAATTGGAGTTACCTCTGGAATGAAGCTCTGCAGATACTTTGTGGCAAGAATCTTGTATGAGTTTCATTTTCTTTTTTTTTTTTTTTAATGAAATTTCGACGATTTCAAGGAAGCAGAGCATACAATTGAATTAAACTATGTTTTACAAAGGAGAAGAGAGTCTTACAGCTAGCGCACTTGACTCCAACAAAGAAGTGATCTTTGTAACTTGATTCTGCCACAGACCTCCTGTCATCTTCGGGCAATTTGCATAGTCTGATTTGGGCCTTACATAAAATCAGGATAACTAATAATTATACCAGCTCAGCTTTGGTGACTGTTAATGTACACCATTAATTACTTGAAATACAAGAGAGTCACAGTTAACTTTAGCCACATTTTAGCGATGAAACGTCCTTTTCCACTGATGGTAAGCTAATTTGTATGATGCTGTATTTGCTATGTTCTAATAACATAGTTACTGAAGATTGTCTGCCGTGAGTTTGAACCATCAGTTATGTATCTGAAATACTAATTGATTTATTTCAGTTTTTGACAATTTCAATTATATTGCATGAACCTCAAGCAAAGGCTGTTTCCCAGTCTATGCCTCAGTGAACATAATGTCTTCAGGTTCTCATCGGAATTTCTAGGTGCTGTTTAACAGAACAAAGGTCTTTCTTGCATGTCATAAGGTAGTTGCTATAAGCATGTGCATAAATTAAGAGACTATTCAGATCTGTAGTAAAGCCAAGAAAGGACATAATTTTTTATCATTTTGAAAAAAAAAAAAAATCCAGTTTGGCCAGATTATTCTCTTATGTCATGAATGTAGAGCACCACAAAGAGTGTCAGTCCTTTTCTTATTTTCTTTTTTTCTTGAATGGAGCTGGTAGCATTGGGATCTCTCCAAGCTAAAAAATGTAAAGTATCAAGTTAGGGTGGGTAAAGCTGACTACCAACATGGGATTTTTTTCTTTCAAAGTTGGCAGGAATAAGAAAATTCTTCAAAATTAGAACAGGTTGACAATTATTTTGCATGTCTTTTGACACTCATATTTCTCCTGGCACTCCAGTTTCACCTCAGCATGCTGATGGAGTACTTGCGACCACCTTCCTGTGCTTTACAATGAATCTATTGCTTTTTCTTAATCTGTATTTGGCTATTTAGTAGTTATTTCTAACTCTCACAAGGAATAGTACAAACTTCACAACTAATTTCAGGTGCAGTGGTGCAATGAATTTATCGGAACTACTAAAGGCGTAACAGGAAGAAGAATGGAAGTTAGAATTTGGTCCACAGAAACTTCAGTGCAGCTACTCACATGAGTAAATGTATGTGGAATTGAAACTACCTTTCTGTCTCACTTTGGGCAATGAAAAGTCATCCAAAACCCCTGGTGATGTACTCTGCCCTTCTGAAAAAATGCTGTGTAAGTGAAAATTATGTTTCTTCTATATACATAAGGTTCCTATCAGTCCAGTATAACAGTACACAACAGGATTTTTTTATTTTTTTATTTTTTCAATGCTAGCTGCACTGTTGGCCAGAGTTACTGGAATAATTAAACATAAGCTTTTTAGAAATTACTGGTGCTTCGTATTCAGTTTGATCAGACTGTTAACTTGATTTAGTAACACCAGAGATTACTTCAAAGTACTGTGCTCTTGCTGAGTGTTGTTCCCTGCTTCTCCTTTACAAGGCTCTAGGTAACAAAACATAACCATCTAACTGGCAGTGGAAGAACTATCCTCTTTTAACTATCTGCCTTAAAAAAGCAAGTAAACAAACAAACAAGCAACCATACACGCACTAAAGATTTATAATTTTTCTGTAATACTGAAATGGTCCACACCCAGAATAAATTCATTTAAGCAGGACTTTTTTTTGGTAACGAGGCTAGTAACCAGCTAGCTGTTCTATGCAGCTTACTGTGTGATATCATAGGAGGAAAGAGCCCCCTAATGGCTTCAAGTTATCCAGGAAAATGAAAATAAATTTCAGTTTCTGCAAGTTCAAACTGGAAAGCAGTGCAAAATTAGTTTCAAAAAAGCCAGATTACTCTTCC
The DNA here is from genome assembly GCA_000699545.1 of Podiceps cristatus. Lineage (NCBI taxonomy): Eukaryota > Metazoa > Chordata > Aves > Podicipediformes > Podicipedidae > Podiceps > Podiceps cristatus. The sequence continues at coordinate 40,968 of KL287445.1, read as the reverse complement.
TGTGAGAAAGGTGATACAAATGAATCAGTTTAAAGTGTTGCAAAAGATTCAGATTAACAGCATTATGGACTCAAAAGAAAACACACAATTTGTAATCTCTTAAAACCTCTCTGATTTGATTTTTTTCCAAGCTATTTTTCTTGACTATGACAAAAGGAGATGCTTACACTTTAAATCTTTAATGCAGAAAATAATAACATGTTTCATGAGTATAAGCTTAACTAATTGTTTGGGCTTCTGATTTTCTTTTGTTTTTTAAAAAAAATAATGTTCAAATAGAATATTCCCTTTGCAAAAATAGATACATTTTAGCATTATTTGGAGTTTCATAGTTGGGATGTAACTTGAATACTAACAGATACTAATCCGTATGGAATCACGTCACTGTCTTTGAAATTAGCATGATATTATTTCCAATCACAAAATTAAGGTGTACTTAAAGACCATAGATATAGTAAACAAGGCTTTCCAGAGTGAAAAGACAGAGATGAATAAGAGCTGTAAGAAAACTTTTGAGCATATGTAAAGGATTATTTTTGCAAGTCAAACTGCACATGAAATATTTTGAGACAGGCCTTAAGTTTTGTAAGGAGCCAAAGTGAATTAGGCATCCAGTTATCTTAGCTCCTTAGAAAAGTCTGTCTATGTTTGGTAGATCTAAGTCTTGATACCCAGGTCTTTGTCTTACTGTTAAAATTTTCAGTCAGTTAATTAAAAAGTAAAGGATTTCTCTCCATTATTTATGGTCAGATTCTGACACTCAGTCCATAGTCAATGTATCCAGTCGTCACCTCTGGCAGTATTTCATGGAATAAAATACCACTCAATGAAAGCTGAGGTGGCAAAATGTGCCCCCAAGTGATTTTCTTGCTACTTGAAAGAATTCCAGAGGGAGAAATTGAATTGAATACAATTGTGTATCTAAAAAATAACATAGACATTATTCACAGAGAAAATATAAAGAAATAAAACAGCACAGATGCTATAGTTTAAGTAAGCCTTTGGTTTTGACTCATCAGTTCACTTTTTTTTTTTTTTTTTTTTTTTTCTGGTGCTTATTCATATAATACACTATAGAGGATGAAGCTGTCTCCTAAGCCTTGCATATTTTGTTCATGTGGTCACTAGGCACCCCTCCAAGTGACTGTTAGTTTTTAAAAAAATCTGTGTGTGCCTAAGGTCCTGAACATGTATAATGTCTTTTCCAAATTATGTAAAATCATTTTGGTAGCTGTGGGAATTTCACTTCACATTTGAGATTTTCAGATATCATTAAGTATTTGAATAGGGTCCTTTATAAAAATTTGTAAAAGACACCTGGGTAGAGGAAGAGAAGAAAGTGCCTTTCTGTGTTTGCGATGTTTTTGTCATTGGATAAAATGGATTACAGCATAGTCTAGCTGCAATAGCCTGGTATAGGCAGTTTCTTAACTGGACAAAGCATTGGAAAGTTGAACTTGACTGGGCACAAATCAGCTTAAATCCTAGGGTTACTAGTCTGATGTCTCTGCTTCACTCAGAGGGAGTAGTCACAATGGCTGGTATATAAAAAAAATCCTTTTGGTTTGGAGCAAGGAGCATAGTGCACAAACTGATGAGGAAGGTGGTGCAGCTTATCATGGCCGGGACGGTGCTGTCTTCTTAGCGTTATGCTCCTACGGCCTGTAAACCCTGAGTCAATCAACTTCCTGACTTGCTACGTAAGCAAAAGCTGGGTTATTTCAGTTTTAGCCTATATCGCCTTCAAAATCACAGCAACCTGTCATCTATTACAGCAAAACCATTTCCAACACAGCCAAAGGAAATATGTAGAAAGTTTATGAAGAGCTAGGCAGTTAGAGCTAGGAGACAGTGGTGTCAATGTCACATCAAAACAAGCAATCGGTCCATGGGATGGCTGCTTCAAACATGCAGCACGGTGTAACAGAACATCCTAGGTTTCATATTTCAGGTCACAAGCCTCGATCTTCTCTTTGCAGGCAGAATGTTAGCAATAACTACTGTATCTATAAAAAGATGGCAGTCTAATGCCATATTATTTAAGGCAGATCATGTTTGTGCTGCAGAGGTAAGCTTGCAGTCAAAAGACGAATACTGTTTCAAACTACTGACATGCAGTGAGAAATCCTCCAAGTACATGTTCTCTCTACCTGACTTCACAAGTACTATAATAAATTAATAATATGAGAGAGCTTGTGTGCTGTTATTACTCCAGACCGCTTAGCATGTGTCGGAGAAATTACATCATTAAAACATCACACAAGTAGTTAGAAATCATCTTTTCCGGCTGCTTCATTCTCATTTACTTGAAGGGTTAAGCTTAATAAATACAATGCACAAACCATGACCTGTTCTTAATTGTCTTATTATCTGGTACATGTCTGATATTTGGTGTATATCATCTGCGAGTCAAAGAAATTTAAGTGCAATAAATGCATTCTATAAAGAGATGCCAAAGCTTATATTTAATATGCAAGATACATAAAGAGTAATTCCTTTTTAGCTCCTCAGAAAAGCAAAGGATAATTTCCTTACCTGGAAGATCAAACTCTGTATATCCTCAGTACTATGTGAGCTAAGGGGACAGGATGAATTTTTGTCTTCTGTAATAAGCCTTTCTTCTCAGATGCAGAGCATGAGAGATGTAATTATAAGTAAAACGAACTATTCCAACGTCCAGTCTGTTATCGGTTGCACTGGCTTAGAGCAGGCATCCTTTTGTAAATGAAAAAAGGTAGCTCAGCAAGTTGTGCGCTGAAGGAGCTCGGTATCAGTGTTATCAGGCACCAGCAGTCACATACTGATGCTATAGCGTGTACTGTCTCCCTCTATTGCGCGCTTTCTTTCGCTTGCTCTCCCTCCCTCCCTGCCTCCCTCCCACCCTGACGTTCGCTCGGCTCTGAGTCTGAGCTCCTTCTGCTGCTGTATAATCAATCTAGCCTGTCTGAATCTAATAGGCCTCTATTTAACCAGCCAATCAATAGCACAGATTCCGCTGCTGCTCCCCAGGGTCTTTTCCAGGAGTGGTACAAACAATAAGAGTTTGGCCAGCAGTTTAACCAAGTATTTTTCATTATTTTATCTTCCTTAAAGAAAAATTGTTTAGGCGAGCCCAGGCTCAAAGCTATCTTTCTGTCTGTGTTTTTTTTCTTGAGAGGTATATAAACATGCACATTGTACTGCTCTAGCATTCTTAACACTTCTAAATTTGTACCCATTCTATGTGTTTTAGAATACCTACCAAAAAAAATTAAAAAAGAAAGAAAAGAAAATACACACATATGCTCCCTCGACACCCCAGTCTAGAAATAAGCCTGCACGGCAAGCCTCAGGCATTGTGTCCTGAAAAATCCATGAGCAAGTTCAGTAACTTAGCTCTGTTTATGCCAAGTGTGGAAATTAAGCATAAACCACGAAGCAGGAGAATTGTGCTTTGCAGACTGTGCTTTTAACTCATGTCATCTTGAACTACCCATTCTTTCCTACACTGTCTGTGTGTTGTGTTTTGTTTTGTTTTTAAGAATTTATATGCAAACAATGCAGATTCAGATACAGGAGGAAATGGAGATACAATATCTATCTATTCAGCAACAGATACACATGGGACAGCTTTTTCTGCTAACACAGTGATCAGAACTAACTGCAACATGGAGTTAGCAACAAATACCTGTTGTACTCTAAAAGTATACTCTATCTGCACTGCGTTCCCCATGTATGCAAGCAATATAATGTCCCTTAGTACCTAAAAACAAAATTTCAAGATGGATACTGTGCAGAATAAGTGTTTTTATTGCAACAGGCTGCCTTTTTTTTTTTTTTTTTTTTTTTTTTTTAATTTTGGGGCACTAAATTGTAAGAACATTGATTTGCAATTCTGGTTGCAGTTCAAAATTATGAACCAACTTTCACGTGGAAGCAAACTGGGAAAGTATCTACTGTAGCCCTGAGTCCAGAGGGTAGGTTTCATCAGTCACAGGTGCTTACACATTGTAGTGTATCGACGCTATTATATTGCTGTTCTATCATTTGAAACAATTCGGTGGTATTCTATAGAACATCATACTGTCCCATTCTTGGTGGTGCCCTCATATATGATTCTTGCAGAAATTAATGTTTGCTGCCCAAGAATCCAGAAATGAAACAAGAGGTTTGATTTTCTGCCTCTTTGGGCTCTCTGTCGGTCCAAGGTTCTCTCAACACATTTATTGTATTAAGACTGTGCTGGGGATCCTGTCCTGAGAATTGGAACTTGCAGTCCAACTGTTCATTCCATGGCTAAAACTGCCTCCTTAGAAAGTTAGCATACGTCAAACCTCTTCCTGAAGTATGAGAACTGTAGTCTAACATCAGAAGCTGACATAAGCATGTGAGTAAGTAGATGTTGCTTACTGATAATTAAAGTTTCTTCCAATAGCCTGGCTGATAGGGGTTTCTATTTAACTCACAGGATTTCTTCTGTAAATTCTTAGGAGTGGTAAAAAAGGTTGTACCTTTCCAGTCCTTTTTTCAGAAAATCCCTCATTAAAGACTTTTACAGAGCCCTGACAGATGATTTGTAGTCTAAGTAACCTACCCAGCAATCCAGACTTCTTGGATAAACACAGGCTAGTGCTACCAAGTCATGAATTTTATGTTATTAGTCTCTTGAAAATTCTAGTCAAAGACTTAAAGGGAAAGACAGCATGAAGAAAAAGACCCACTATTACACTGGAGTTTGCAATACAAGAAAGAAATATACAGCGTTCATAAAGAGGAAGGGATACTTCTAATCCTATTCAGAGATACAGAGTTACCAGGAAAACATTTTTGTCTAGTCTGAGTCTTTACACAAGAGTATGTGTAAGGTCATATAGTGGCAGAAAATAACAACTCATTTATGCACTTGAATCTCTTTCAGTGCACGTACAAAAAAAAAATCCAGGAAACAACCAATAAAGTCACAGTATCCACAGCAAATTCAGCTTATCCTCTCTTAATGTGAAATACCACAGTATCAGATAATAATCTCTGGTTGGTCCTCAGTTGCATATGGAATACCTCATTATATTGCAGCTTATGAAACACATGAAACATGTCTCAAGTGTTTTGAGTGGTCTGCATCAGCTGAATGGTGCTCATGGATATAGGAAAAGATTAAAACGCATAAATAAAACTGAACATGGATAGATTTATGGTCATACAAATGTCTGAGTGAAGATCTGATAGAGAAAGTGTGTAAGGCCTGTGTAGTCCAATATGTTGAAGGAAAACCAATTAGGGTGGACGGTGTTCTGCTCTTGGGGTGAGGATGGGAGTGCGGGGGGGTAGGGCAATGCAAAGTTCATTCTGGATCTCAGTGAGTGAGGCCCAATAGCAAATGGTGTAATAAAATAGCTGTTTTAATGAGAGAATGAAGAGGACTATAGAGTGTAGAGAGTAAATCTTGCATCTCTCACATACTGACAACCCTTCTTTCATGCAGCACAGACCATGGATGGATTTTCCTACAGCATGTTGTGCAGATCCTGTCCATGGAGAGGTTCTTTTCTCCTTCACGTGCTCTTGTGCCCTTTATTTTGTGCAACAAACAGGATCACATACCATCTCCTGACAGGTTGGGATGCTATCATCTCTGTCATGACACCCACCAGCCCAGCACAGACTGGCACAGGGCATGCCAACAGGTTCCCTTAAAGCAGCTGCTCATGCTAACATATGGGCTGCTCAAGCCCTAAGCATGGGGCCCAATAAAGCAGACATGGCTTGTCCAGGATCACTAACCATGTGGAACATAGTGTCTTCCACACGGCTCCCAATACAGATGGGAGGAACACAGTTGCAGAATTCAGAGTGGGAAGAGCTCACTTTCAAAATATCCTTTGAAAATTATCTTCCTGACAAAGTCCTAACTTCTTTCTGCATCTAATCTAATCTAGCTCATGCAAACCAAACAGTAGTTATACGTAAGGTACTGTTATAAATTTATGCATTATGCAGTTTGGTATTTTAGTGTTTGGTTTTTGATTTTCACCTGAAGACAGGACTGTCAGGGTCGCATTTTCAAAAAGAGCATGACTCTCTAAATCTCAGGAACTGGTCTTTTATGCAAACACTGAAAGATTGAAAAAATATTTACAGAAATTTTAATTGTACTTTGGAAATACAAATGTTGACACACAGTTGTCTACAGAGTAGTTTTAGGTGCTGCATATGCTGTATGCAACTGGTGTGTATTAGAACATGTTCATATTCCTGGAGTACTGCGTCCAGCTCTGGAGCCCTCAGCACAAGAAGGACATGGAGCTGTTGGAGCGGGTCCAGAGGAGGGCTACAAGAATGATCCGAGGGCTGGAGCACCTCTGCTATGAGGGCAGGCTGAGAGAGTTGGGCTTGTTCAGCCTGGAGAAGAGAAGGCTGCGGGGAGACCTGATTGCGGCCTTCCAGTACTTAAAGGGGGCCTATAGGAAAGAGGGGGAGAATCTTTTCAGTAGAGACAGCAGTGACAGGACAAGGGGTAATGGTTTTAAACTGAAACAGGGTAGGTTGAGGCTGGATATAAGGAAGAAATTCTTTACAATGAGGGTGGTGAAGCACTGGAACGGGTTGCCCAGAGAGGTAGTGGAGGCCCCATCCCTGGAAACATTCAAGCCCAGGCTGGACGGGGCTCTGAGCAACCTGCTCTGGGTAATGGTGTCCCTGCTCACTGCAGGGGGGTTGGACTAGATGACCGCTAGCGGTCCCTTCCAAAACATTCTATGGTTCTGTGATTCTATGACTGAATATATGTGAAAATACCTCTTTGGCCTTCATGTCTGCAGTGGAGTAGGATAAATTTTCTTAAGAACGTATAGATAGAACATATGGGATGAATCCCGTGACTGGAATGTAGGTATTGATGGCTACAGGCTGTTCAGAAGGGACAGGAGAGGAAGGAGGGGCGGAGGCGTTGCCCTCTACCTCCAGAAATCATTACAGTGTGATTCTATATCATAGCATGACATTTTAGGACTTCGCAAATGTATCTTTAGTGGATAACATAAGTAGTTCCTATCCAGATAAAAAACATTTAATATTGCACTGTTTAATATCAAGACCAGTGTTTAAACTTGAAATATTGAAATGTTGAGCTAAATGATGTCAAAGTAGTTTAGAATAAGTCATACTCTATATACTCTAGTAAGAAAGCCTGGGCATCCACCTATTTTTCATGTTATTTTGCTTAACTTGGGGAAAAATAAGGTGCAGTTTATCTCATAGAGCACTTCTGTTTGTGAATGCTGTGTTTTTATATAATATATAAAACCACATTATATATTAAATGTATTTATATATTAAATGTAATTTCTCTATGAGAAATTGTTTTTCACTATTTTAGATTTAATTATCAAAGAGGAAATATGTGTGCTTCCTACCTCATGATTCAAACAATAATCAAGGTAGTTCTTCTGTAACTGAGTAATCAAAGGAAAGCCAGAATATGCAGCTCTGTAAGACTAAGTCTTGTAAACAACTAATGATGGAATAGCAGATGTTGCCGATTCATAGAGCTGCCCTTAATGGATTCCATCATGACAAAATAAAACCAGAAGTCATGGTTGTACATTTTACACATTTCCCTGGAAAGATTTAAATGGGCTTTCTACATTGAACCTAAACACTGGTTCTGTTAATTACACAACTGCCAAGTGATATTTTACTGATGTTGGTATCATTCAGGTTTCAAGTCCTGCCAAGTCTTAATACATTCTTAAAACGCTCGGGCTATTCACATGCTTAAAATTGAGCACTAGGTACTCAGGCATGCAGTGTAGAAACTTAAAAAGTTATTTATAGTTTTACTGATACTTAGGAAAATTCTTTATCCACAAATGGAGTACCAAGCTGTCTTTAAAATTTCTTTTTAATACTTGAATATAAATACAAGGATATTGAAAGTAGATTTTGTTGACTTCATTTAATTTTTCCTTAGAAAAATTCCCTTTCTTATCCTTAAGGGCATGCTTAGGAAAGAAGCCAAGATACAGGATATGAGACATAAATAAGATAACAATACATAGTTTCTTGTGTTCTATATAGTATTGCTCGTTATTTCTCATACGGTAGGTAGGTATGTTACAATTTTGCTTCAAAGCTTTATTTTTTTTTCAAGGTATAGAAGTGGTATTTAAGTTTTGTAGATGACTCAATTCAGTTTCTATAAACATGCTGGAGAATAAGAGAAGGTAAAGACTTTGACTTTAGCCATGAAAGTTATGTATAGGAACCTGATACAATGGAATGCATGTCCATAAAACACAGTATACCTTATTTTCCATATGAATGCTTTAGTGAGCTTCAGGATGAACATTGCTATAAAAATGCAAACTAATATAATTGAAATTATTTATTATCAGTCATCACGGTTAATATTTATTGTATTATGATGCTTCTAGGTCAGAAAAAAATAATTCTCTAGAAAAAGCAGTGATACTCTGTTGGTGAGAGGAAACATAGTTATAGTTACAAAACTAATTTTTCATGTGTAGCATTTCTAGAGCTGTATTTGTCTTCTGCTTCTCCATGCAAAGATTAAGATCATCTTGGGATGTACCAGATCTACTTTAAATTCGTATCTGCCTATGATGTATTTACACAATAGGAATTGGTCTTTTTCACAGACTTCATAACCTTGAAAGGCCCACACTTATGTTTGGTAGTGAATGAAATGGGCTATACTAGCCTCCAGGCGAGCTGAAATGGCCCATCCATAATGTGGATGTGAGCCATACAGCTAAATGTTTTTCTTCCCCAAAACATCATGGCCACATCCAAGCTACCTCTTGGAAATGTTTGTGATAATTTCTGAATTTTGCATAAGCCTTTTTGGGAAGAGTTAGCCTAGGTGAAAACTTTTTTTGACATTTGAAAATACCAGCAATTACTGAATTTATTTATGCAAATTTCCTGAATCATGGAGTAATACAATTGAACTTCTCTGAGTTTTTCACTAAAACACAGAATAAGTAATGGCTGTCTTAAAAAAAAAAAAAAAAGGGATCTTCATGAAAATTCACAGTTGCTATAGGGCCTCTAGCTTCACAAATTAAATATTTGCGTGGAGACCCAATTCTCATTGCAAGTAGTTTCTGTTCCCTAAAACACTGACAGTAGTAAAGTCTGAAAGTGACTTCAGTAACATATATACATCACTAAGATACATTTACTCTAGCAGTATGACCTTCAGCCACTGACTGCAGATCCCAGCATGCCAGCTGGTTTTTGTATGTTTGTTTGCTGAGAGGTTTTTAAGTTCAGAATGTTGTTAAGGGCACAAGCTCTTTCCTCATACCAGTCTTTGCCCCATCTTTTATCATCCCATGTCATCCCACAGCCTCCTACATCCCCACTTCTCAAGGGCTCTTCTATCCTACCAGGGATCTTACATCATTATGGTGTGGTCATAAATAGCTAATTCTAGATAGAATAGCTATTTGTTGCTACTGCGCTTATTAAACTAAGGTTACACTATACAAAGATAAGCAAAATAAATTAGCCATAGCCACCTGGTCAAAAAAAGGAATTACTGTTATAGTTAAACAAGCTAAAACAAAGCTCAGGTTCAGACAGAGCAAGCCTGACAAACCTCAGTTCTGAGGAGCAGCAAATTTAATACAAAGTCTGAGTCTGTCACTAGCAATGACAATACTGTAAGACAGGGCTGCAGGTTATAGAAATTTTCTCACAGCCTGCACTTCCATAGTTTCATTGTTCTTGATACTAAAGTCTTCCAAAATAGAGGTAAATTGGTTGTGCTGTCATTGTCTTCCATTTCAGCTCCCAAGTGCAAGCAACATGTAGTAAAAGACATTTTTATAAGACAAAAAGTAGTGCACCTGTCTCATAAAACTGTATACTTCTGATGACGAGAAAAGTCTCTTTTCATTAAGGATCAAAAGATGGACGCTCCATTGGTGGGGCTTTGCAAGGCTTAAAAGTTTCAAACTGGTAACAACACTGAAAGAAGGAACCCAATGGTACAAGTGCTGATTTTGCAGGGAATTGAGAAAATTACGATTCCCACAGTAGCAGTCACTAGTGGACTGTGTCCTGCATCATGTCATGAGGTTGACGCTGTTTGCCTGCACACTCTCGACCTTTCCTCATTATGATGAGGTTGTGTTGTCCAAGGTTTATGTATTTTGATTGAATTCACATTATTTGATGCTTGGTAAGAACTAGGAGTTTCTTGTGATCAGTGTATTACATCCATTTTCATACCTTTCCACACCAGATTTTTAATAATAATGTTTTGGTAGATTAGGTGGCTGTTAGTTTACAACTTGTACTGTTTTTTAAATTGATGTCACTTCTGGACATCAAACTGATGTTTCTTCTGGAACATGTAAAACAAATTTCAGAAGAAAATATATATTGAAGAAAGTCTTGGTTTAACTTTATTTTTTGTTGCTGTTAGTGGTACTGCAGTAACATTCAGGAGTCTAGACACTATGCACTGCACAACATTAAATTACAACTGAAGAACTTACAGTATAAATAATTTTTTTAACTGAAAATGTGCTTACTATGCAATGAGAAGCAAAATATAATTAGTTTTGTAGCACAAATAATGTTTCTTCTTATGCTTCTGTGAAATACTTATTGCAATTTGCCATTGAATTAGGCCTCCAGAATTTGGCCTATGCATATTTAAAAAACATCTCCTGTGAGTTTTTTGTTGGGGTTTCAAATTCTAGCAAACAGGCCTATCAAAGGGAATTAACTTTAGCCTGTGAGATTCCTGCCATCCAGTGTTTAGACTTAAAATATACAAATATGTTTTCTACTGGACAATGAAGACAGTAGAACATATCCAAATGCTCCAGGCACAGAAGTCAGAGAAGCTGATAAAACACATCTAATACCCAGAACTGAGCTCTGTATTATATCGTCAGTTTGAATATGATATATGTTTTTCCTAGTGTATGCTTGAAAAAAGTCAAAGATGTAAAAACAAACTATAAATCAATGTGATTCTTTAAAACAGCTTTTGAGTTTATTTCTCTAGCTTGCACAGAGCAAGCCCGGGAAAATGTGAACCTGAATTGCTGATTGATAGTAGAGTTACGCTACTGTTGAAAACAGGGCTCAGACGTGAAGTCTGGGTGCAGTTCTAGGGAAGACTCCCTCCTGATCTGCTCTGGATTCACTAGCTTGGCTAGTGTAGTCATGCACTATACACTTCTCTAACTCTACCCTGGAGTTCCTTGCCATGTTTCTCACAGACATCCCCCTATGTTACGTCAGGTCATATAATACAGAACCTCAACATCTTACCATGAAAAATACTAGCCTGATGGGCTGCAGTGGAGCCCTCCCTTACTTTTGGCAGTTTGGACTAGGGGGATAAAAAAGGACAATGATGATGAAGTCTTAAAGACAGGGATCTCAGTGTCATACTGAGGGCATGGAGCCAGAGTGCTATAGAAAGAGCTAGCTGTAAGCCATGCGGAAACAAGCCATTCTGTACCAGTTCGCTAGGAGGAACTATTCCCTAAGGTGAAATACTTAAGCAAATTTCTTCTCTACATTCTTTTCTACAATGACCTGAGGATGTACTTCTTATGGGCATATGTACTCTTGGGTTGACTCCATGAAATTAGCATGCTTTCACATAGTAAATAAAGTTGAGAGTTTGTGTAAGTCATGCAGAATCATGACCTTGATGTGCACAGTATGCACATAACTGGAATAATATTTTTCCAGAAATTTATATAACTGTATGTATCTACTGTAATTAATTCCCAATGTAGTGACAAAAACACTGTGTAAAATAGAAGTACTAATCTTCAGTAACATGTTATGCCTTTAAGTCAACCTATTATTTGGCATTTAAAATAATTTAATTTGTACCTGAATGCAGTTTTTTATTCAGAGCAGCCCATCTTATTCAGCATTATACTGCTAACATCCACACATCTGCAGATGTCAGTGGCTTTTGACTGTTGAACTGAAATATCTAGAGCAGCATCAGAATGTTTTTTACAGAAACTTGCAGTGCTAAAAATTATGTAGGATGAAGAAATACAATGAAGTCATACGAATAGTTAAGCCTTTAACCTAAAATAATAAAGCTGCTGAGCTTTGTTACTGTTCTGTGTCCAGGGGCTGTTTTCTTCAATACCTTCTTACTCACTGTAGTGACTTACACATCTGTTAATTCTAAAGCGTGTCCAAAATTAGCAGTAGGACTGGCAGAGTTACCAGGTATTTGATTACTAGAAAGGTAGAGTTTAGTTACACAGCAGTGTGTACCTACAGATATGCGTTAAACCATAGAAAATGTGATAGGTTTCCTAAGCTACATCAGGTTACATTATATTGTAAGTGCTAAACAGAGGTTGATTACGGTAAGACCTGGAGATGTCGTATCTTCATATCTCCTGCTGAGTGACTTACAGAGACTATGGTCAGTATTTTGGTTCGTTCTTGATCGTTCAGCAGCAACCAACAACATCAGTGTACTATCTCCATTCTTCACATACTAAATCCAAAACACAGTACCTGCCGGAAAGAAAATTAGCTCCATCACGGCCAAAACCAGGGCAAGAGTCAACCCCAGAGGATCAATGGGTATTTTACTCAGTTATCTTTGATAACTTTTATCACAGAATCACAAAATAGCTAAGGTTAGAAGGGACCTCTGGAGGTCATCTGGTCCAACCCATCATGCTCAAGCTTGACCTGCTGGCAATAATTTGTCTAAGGCAGTCCAGAGTATCATTAGGCCTCTTTGTGGCAAGAGCACATTTCTGGGTCATGCTTAACTTAGGTGTCCACCAGGATGCCCAGGTCCTTTTCTCTGTCAAGCTGCTTTCCAGCTGGGCAGCCCTTGGCATATACTGGTACATGGGGTTGTTCCTTCCCAGGTGCAGGACTTGTGGAACTTCTCTTTGTTGAATTTCATATGATTGATGTCATCCCATTTCTTCAGGCTGTCTAGATCTCTCTGGATGGCAGTTCGACCTCTGGCATGTCAGCCACTCCTCTCAGTTTTGTGTCGTCTGGAAACTGACTGAGGGTACATTCCGCCCCATCATCCAGATAGTTAATGAAGATGTTAAAGAGGACTGGATCCAGTACTGACCCCTGGGATACACCGCTAGTTACTGGCCTCCAACTTTGTGCCACTGATCACCAACATCTAGGCCCAGCCATTCAGCCAGTTTCCAATCCACCTCACAGTCTGCTCATCTACATCTTGTCTAAGAGGATCTTATGGGAGGTGATGTCCAAAGCCCTATGGAAGTCTAGATAAACCATATCCATTGCTCTCCTCTCATCTATCAGGCCATTCATTTCACCATAGAAGTTTATCAATTTGGTCAAGCATGACTCCCCTTGGTGAAGCCTTACATATTACTACTGATGATTTTGTCATCATTAATGTGCCTGGAAATAATTTCCAGAATGAGCTGCTCCGTTGCCTTCCCAGGGATGGAGATGAGGCTGACTGGCCTGTAGTTCCCTGGGTCCTCCTTTTTGCCCTTCTTGAAAATGAGGGTGACATTTGCTTTCCTCTAGTTGGGCACTTCTCTGAGTCACCATGATAGAGCAAAGATGAGTGACAGTTGTCTTGCAGTGACATCAGCCAGGTCCCTCAACACTCATGGGTGCATCCCATCAGGGCCCATGGATTTATGTATGTCTAGTTTGCCTAATTATTCCCTGGCCTGATCCTCTTCCACCAAGGGTACGTCTTGGGGTTTGAGGGGGGAAGACATATGATTTTTATCTTTTTCATATTTAACTAATTCTAACATCTGTTTTCATATGACTATACATGAAGTAAAGGAATTCTGCCTGCAGCTTCTTACAGTGTAATTATTGGATATAATGTGTGTGCTTTTTAACTTTCAGAATTCCCTCCAGAATCTTGAGTATTATTCAGAAAAAACAGGGCATTTCTTGATCTTTTTATGAAAATACCTATTTCCTTGAGACCCTTTGCAGGTCAGGGTTGAATACTTCTAATAACGTATTATATTATATTATATTATATACTTCACTTGGGTATCTCTCTTGAAAGAGAACTGCCTCTTTCAAGGTAATTTCTCGAAGTATTTCCGCTATTTAAGCTTACTGAAGAAAGCTCAGCAGAGAAAGGACTCTGTTGCTGTTTACCATGAGTGCAGAGATAGCAGAAACATTTGTTGTACCAATTACAATTCATGTTATTATCTCTTTATAGATTTGTATAAAAATAGCAGCTCCGTACCACTGAAAAACTTGTACTGGCTTTCATGCTCCAGTGTTCATACAATCATTTTTATGCCCACGTCATTAGATCAGCTTTTTCTCAGCTCAGTTTAGGCTAGTCAAAACTTCTCCTTGTTGTCCTTTACTGCAAGAATTATTTTCCCCTTTGGGTCATTTACTATAGACACATCATATTGCTAATGACAGAAAGCACACACACAACAACATTCAAAGTTTTGGGGTTCTTTTAGATTACATCCTTTCACAGTCTCTTACCCTGCCATCATTTTATAATTATTGTAGAGTATCTTGTATAAGAAAAGCAGGGGTCTTTTTCCCAGTTTCTCTCCATTCACTGACACTGCAGTTTGAATTTTGCAAACATCTTAAACACTAAAATAGTCTAATATACCCCAGCAAAATGCTTAGTTTACTTTTCAAGATTAAAGAGCACGTGCTTTGCTACCTTTCATGTAGTAGTTTAGAGGTATCCAGGTCTCCATCTTCCCAGTGTCTTGTTCCAAGCTCTCTATTCCCAGTATTTTTTTCTGGCTCTACCCTGATAATACATTGGTGAGAAGAATTTACATTTTACACTATAGGGACATTTTTGTTTACTTGTCATGATCTAGTAGAATAAGTGAAATGTTTGTACAATAATTTTACTCTAGGAGTGAGTTATTTGAAATAGGCACATTCTAAAATAAGATTTTGAATGTGAAATTCCATCTTTTATTAGTGGTACTTAATCTTTATGGCTCATTAAAAGAACTTCTTAGAGGCACAAACTTTTTATTCAGATCAGCAGATTGTGAAAAAACTTCATATGAAAGGATTCATATTCTCCACTCTACAGTTTAAGAAAATCATGTTTCTGAAATCAAAGAAAGCCACAGAAGTATTAAGTGTCTAAGCATATTATCAGAGAAAAGAAAAAATGTTATTTATCTTCATCTCTTACAAAAAGCAGACAACTTTCTCTTTTGAACTCTTTCAAGGGTTACTGAAAATATTGTAACATGTTAGAAATGCAGGTTATAAAAATATTATTTTTCAATAACAGAACCTTCAGTTACTAGGAAAATACCAGTTCTTTACTGGGGTAAGAGACTGAGTGAGAAACAGGGAGAGACACCAGTTCATTACAGAATAATGAAAGAACTCTCTATCTGCAATTTAATCAATGAAGGGGAAAAATAATCAGAAAGAAAGTGAACATATATTTGTGCAATTGAGATGATAAAAATCATGTGTACTATTACAATAATGGCAGTTTACAATCATTTGATTATGGTTAGACAGATGTGGCTTCAAATGTGATATGAAAGAACCACATGGTGTTCAGATTGGGAAGCACAGGAATAATAACATACTTGCAAGAATATCAATACTATTTCTATGGTTGTGTGTCTCAGAAATTACTTATTCAATATCTCCTATGTTCTCGGGAAAGAATTTCTGTCTGTAGAGAATTCATCCTAAAATTGGATCAGAATATCAGCCTTAGGACTGAGCCCTGTTGAATGTTTGCCCAGTGCTTTATGCATAAGACAATAACATTATGCTGATTTTTAAGAGAAGAAAACTGAGGTACAGGTGAGACAGTAACAATGCACAAACTGCAGCATTTTTTATTCTTATAGGAAAAATGTGAATGCAGTTTAATATTTTTCTGTGGTAAATGTCCCAAAATTATTGAGAGGGATCCATGAGGAAGAAAAAGGATCTTTATTATTCTGAAGACTATGTGACATGTATGTAAGACTGACAATATTGAATCATAGAATCATAGAATTATAGAATCATTTACGTTGAAGAAGATCATCATTAACGTAGCACTGCCAAGTCCATCACTAAACCACATCCCTAAGTGCACATCTACCCGTCTTTTAAATACCTCCAGGGATGGTGCCTCAACCACTTCCCTAGACAGCCTGTTCCAGTGCCTGACAACCCTTTTGGTGAAGAAATTTTCCTAATATGCAATCTAAACCTCCCCTGGCACAATTTGAGGCCATTTCGTCTTGTCCTATCACTTGTTATTTGGGAAAAGAGACTGGTGAGTTACGAAAAGATACTGAGTTTGTATTAGATGATATGTGGAGGCTGTACTACTGTCTAGTACTGCACTACTACTGAGGAGCAGAACATGCACTTGTTTCCAAAATCACCATTTCCTTACCAAAAATATAGTAGGTTTCTCCATTCTAACAGATTTTGCTTAAATCTGCTGAACTTTGTATTTCTACAGCTCTATTTTTTCCTTCATTGATAATTCCACACATGACAAAAAGGGAAAAACAAAAAAAAAAAAAAAAAGAAAAAAAAGGGGGGGGACTCATGAAACAGAGCATCATTTTCTTTTCCTTTCTCCTGGTAAAGATTTCATTATCGTTGTGATTCTCTCTGTTGAATATTTAAGGATTCTTACTTTTCTGGTATGAGCTTCTGCACTTTTTTTGAACTGGTTTTTTAACCTACAGCCATCATCAAAGAAATTGGAGAAGCCCATCTTAGAAAGAGAAATCCATCTTATTTGCGTGTTCTTACCAGGTAATATCTGTAAGTGTTCATAATGCTTTACAACTAATTTATTTAAGGGTGGTGGTGCTGCCTTCACTCAGTAATCTCAATTTAGGAATGCAATGAAAACAAAGGAAAAACAGTCATAGATACACAGATGGAAACAGACCATAGTAGCAAAGATGAATTGGAGAGTAGCACATAGTCACATGCGCACTTGCCATATATTAAACATCTCATTTGATACTGTTAACTTTCATCATGTACTTTTCACTAAGCAAAAAATACTTCAGCTACAGAAATGGGTTTGGTACAGATCATGCAGCAAAGCCCATTCAATAAAAATCTGACTGACTTATTTGACCAACACAATGAAACATCTTCTGGGAATAATATTAAATGTAGACTTGTGTGAGCTATTCAGAATAAATTACTGTGTCAGTGAAACTTATCCTCTCTCTCTGAATTGAAGTAAAGGTTGAACATTTTTAATTTTGAATTCTTTTTTTGTGAATGTGCACACCAGAAGCATCCTTCACTTAATATTCTCCCATAGAACTTGTTCCTTACTGCAGAAGCTTAGCGAAGTAGAGGAATGTCCAAAGCAGACTATCAGCAATTGCGATTCTTTGTAAAGATGCTTTTAGTCATGCATATGTATGCCCCATTTTCAGTAAAATAAAGGGATTTTCAAAGCCTTTTCAATGTATTACATAGTTTTAGATATCGTGTGTCCTTTCCTTGGTTCACTTAACTTGGATCAGACTTCTCACAGTATATCTGTTCTTTGATGGGACACTACTGGCAGCAGAATTGATTGATAAATATGTTGATGTTGATTGATAGAACGGCAGAGCTGAAGAGAGCAGCAGTAACCTTTTTACCAAACAAATACTGAAATAGTTGCTCACGTTCTTTGTTCATGATTCAGAAAAGGAATCTGAAATAGAAACTGGAGGCAAGACAAGTTTTAAGCATTCATAATACATTTGTCCTCAGATTTTTTTAGTATAAAGCTGGCTGAACCCTAGGGTACAGCCACTGCACTGCAGACAGAGAGGCATGGAGTGCGGCAATAGCAAAGCCTGAAAAAATATATGAAAAGCCTAAACTGCTGAGTGCTCTGGAGATGACAGAAAGTTTGATGTGGCAGATATAACCTTTGCCTTGGAGCTGTTCAAAAGAGGAACGTCTAGCAGCATCACATGCCTTTCCAAGCTGTTTGGAAGGCAGGAGTTGGAAATACAAGTAGCTATTTAGCTAAATTCTCGTCTAGCTCCAATGGATGGCAGTAAAACGCATAATTAGTACATCTTGCTGAGACAAAATGTGATCAGAAGCCATTCAGAGGGCTAAAAACTCTATTTCCTCCAACTAAATACAGGGACTTTGATTACAAGTGTTATTTTCATATTTGTGTACTAAGACATTAACTCTAGTATTTTTCCTGTTTACTTTTGTCTGGACTCCCAAGCACTGGAATGAATGAAAGAATGACTGTGGAATCATTATCTCCTGACAAAACCATTGAGTGGCTGTGTGTACCCTCTTGATCTGTTGTCTGATACAAATTTTTGACAGAACATATGCTTTCAAGAAGATATCATTTAAAAAGTCACACTTTGTTTAGTTGTTTTGTTGTTTTGTTTTGTTTTGTTTTTTTCCCCCCAAATCATTATCAATTCCTTTTTTATGTTACCCCATGGTATTCATGCAGATTTAGTTTGTTACTTACCAGGTTGTTCTAGAAGACCAGATTATGAAAATAGGGAATTAAAATTTGCATGTATCAGTAGTACTTCACTATTTTTTTTTTTTTTTTTACTAGAATTGTATCAATCTCATTCATAAAGTTGATCAGTACTTACCTTTCCAGCTGTCTGGATTTCAAATTAATAGACCACACAAATCAGATCAATGTATTAAATATAGGAAGAGTTAAAAACATGGTAGTATATATTTTAAATCAAATGTCTTTGAGCCAGCAGTCAATTTGTACCTCAGTATGCATTCTAAAAATATTTTAAAGTTTGTTTTTAATTTTTTGAACATATTTAAAATTAAGCATAATTCTTCATTTAAATCAGAAAAAGTTGCAGGTGTTTAGCATCTGTATAGCATGAGTATAATCTTTCAGATCATTTAATCATGAAAGTCTTTCAGGAATAATTACAAAGGCATTAGTTGCATGGATGGAAATCCTGAATATTCTTTCCATCCTCTTGAGGAACAGAGATCAAATATTACTGATAATCTACTCGTCAAATATGGTATGACTGCAAAAGGCATGGCTTTGAGAGGAAAAAGGCAAGAAAAAAATAGTAATTTAAGTTTATTGTGAAGAATTAATGAAGGATTTCTTAGACAATATGGATCAACACAAAAGCATGTCAAAATCAAATAATTCTGTTAGTGTATGATGGAAAAAAAAATAAAAATAATAAAAAAAGACACTATCCAGTCTGTTTAGATGTGAGAGTAGGCCAAACTCTCAAGGCTCTATCTTTGGGCTCAATACCTGAATAAGAATGTCTTTCTTGACAAATCTTTTACATTTTCTGTAGTGACAAAAATCTAAGCAGGTTATTTACCTTTCTTAGATTCCAGCTCAGAGCAGAACCTTTCACTGCTCTTAAGATCATTCTCAATGTGACCTTTTTCTGCTCAATATTGAGCATGTGTTTGAATGATAACCTAAGTTATCATATATCATATATAGATATAGTTCTATCTCCATTTCTGGTAATTGATTAAACATTTTAATTTTAATTGAATTTTAATGAACATTAGAATATCAGTGCAATAGCCAGGCTGATTACTAAAACGAAATTTTAAGTAGATTTTGAATAAATCATCAAGCTTAAGAGTACTGTCAACTTTATAAAATATGAGGGGATTCTATCTTGAAACAAATACTAAAGGTTATAATACTTTTTTTACTTCTTTAGCATTCATCATTGTGAAGAAAAATCTTGAAAACATAATCATGATTAAACCCACACTCTGAGCTTCTAGATAAAGTAAGAATCTTTGTCCTCACGGCAAAGGCACCCGGCAGCATCCTGGGCTGCATTTAAGAGTGTTGCCAGCAGGTCGAGAGAAGTGCTCAGCACTTGTGAGACTCATCTGGGGTATTGGGTCATGTTGGTCTCCACAGCACAAGAAAGGTGTAGACATATTGAAGCAAGTCCAGAAAAGGGCTATAAAAATGATTAAGGGACAGAAGCATCTGTCAAACTAAGAGAGTCTGAGAGAGCTGGGACTGTTCAGCCTGGAGAAAAGGAGGCTCTGGAAGGGGTGGGGTATCAGTGTGTGTAAATACCTGAAGGTAGGAAGGAGGGAACGGGGAGACAGGCTCTTCTCAGTGGTGTACCATGATAGGGCAAGAGGCAGTGGGCACAAATTAAAATTCAAGAAAATCAAATGGACATGGCCCTGAGCAACTTATTGTGGTTGTCCCTGCTTTGAGAAGGGGAGTCGGACTAGACGACTTCCAGAGTTCTTTTGACCTCAATGACTGTGATTTAAGGCTATGAACAATTTAAACTTTAGTTGGAAGACCTGAATAAGCTGATAGTAGGAGGTTATCTCTCCAACTTGGCCAGTTTTGTGATGTGGCTGCTGGCATAATTATCTGCTCCAGTTTCCCTGCCACATTTTACTTCTCCTTTGAAAGAGATTTTACTGCCATGCCTGGACAGACCATCAATTTTTTTGTTGTTACAGTATTTCTTAAATGCATTTCTTGTTGGTTTCTTTGTGTTTAGTTATCAGTATGATTATCTTGTCCAGATTTTTGGTAGCATCTAGAAATAGGCTGTAGGTCCTCAATTACTTGGGTGTTTTTTTCATCTAGCATTCTGTTAATACATCTTTCCAATCTAATTCTCAATTAGTTTGTTCTGGGCTACAGCTATGGACTCCTAATGGTTTGTTTGTGGCAACATCTAAAGGTTTTACTCCTCTCCTTGGCCTTACACATTTAACAGTTACACTCAAAAGTGAGTCATACTTCCATTCATAATTTCTTTGCACTTTGGCATGAGGAATCTGTGTTTAACCATGAAAGTTATATTCTCTCTAATTACATTCCAAAGCCTTAAAATTCAAAACAGAGTATCTTATTATATGAATGCTGCTTTTCTTTTTCAGTTTCTGTACCTCTTGCACTGCTCTAAGTCTTAATATAACAGGGCAGTGAATAACTCATACAAGTTCCATGAAATGATGATCATACATTCTCACAGTTTCTTTTGGAGGATAAGTGTGTCCAAGTTGTCCTTTTTTTCAGCTCCTTTATACTTTTATTTTAAGCTTGCTATTTTGGAGGGCATGTTTCCATTCATGACCTACAAAACCATTTCTTCAGTTGCACACCTCATTAAATTTATTTCCTTCTTCTCTCCACGTATCTCCTTCTGTCTACATACCACTCAGTTTCTCATGGGTGAAAGCCAATTACTTTGCATTAAATATTAACAAGACGAAACTTGTTTTCTTACCCTCTGTCTTTTCTACTGACTTTTCCTTTCAAGAATGCCTAGTCTTTTTTTCATGCTTAAGAGCATTTTACTGAAATCCTAACAACTCCCTTAAGATCTATGGCAAATCTCTACAACTTGAAACATGGCAAGTTTCACTGATAATGCTGTAGAAGTATATGCCTTCTGAAACGCCACTGCATTCTCTTTCACTGATGTGCTGAGCATTACTCACGGCTACATCTGTTCCCAAACAGTACTGCAATGCTTTGAATTCTATTTCCAATTGGGAATGCTTCAGTAACAGATGAGGTGGGCTATTGGATTTTTAATACGTAATTATGATATTTAGTAACAATATTTCTAGTCAAAATAAAGTATTGAAGACAATCATGATTTACACAGTACCTCAGACATCTTTGCAGTTTTATTGGACCTGAACACATAATTTATATCCAATGATATCACTCATTATTGAGATAAGGAGATATGAGAGAGCCTGTAGTTTGGCAGTTCTACAAAGCAGTGGCTCTACAGTTGTCCTTGGGTCACTAAAGGGAAGGGAGGGAGGTCTCCAAACTCCACGAAAGCTTCAATATCTTCCTTTACAAGGAAGCATTATGTTTATACAGAAATTTTTTAAAAATCAAAAAAACCCAAAAGAAATGGGTTTTATGATTACTCTTCAGTACTCACAGGTGACTGCAGCCTGCTAAATGTTAAATGTGGACTATTAAAACCAAAGACTGTGTGTTTTTTGTTTGGTCCAATGCTTAAATAAATAAATAAAAGGTTTACATTCAGCTGTGCTTTCTAAGGCAACTATTTTACATTCTGTGGCTATATGTATTGAAACATCATGAACATAGAAAACATAATTAAACACTAAAGTTGTAAATTTAAAAGCTAAAGACACACTGAAATAAATTTAAAAGAAAAGGGAAATGCATTATAAATAATATCAAGTGATACTAATTTTCACACAGGTATGTGCAGCCCAAGTTGGAATGGTCCTCAGTTTTTGTTCACTTTGCCGCCCAGTGAGGTCAAGAGCATATGACAGAAAGGGAACGGAGAGCAGTCGATACCAGTTTCCTGCCCTGTACCTTTTGACAATTAAGAAACTTCATATTTTTGCTCTTCCTTTACTCTCCCTTCCCCTTAAGAAACTCCATATTTTTACATTCTTCCCTTGCAAATGTTTATTTTCTATTAGAACTAACAGGAGATACACATACACATCAAAGAGAGATTACATCTCACAAGTCCAATTTGAAGTAGAACTACCATCTGGAAGATGAATTTGCTAGATCTAGTTCACTTCATGCATTATCCTTGCAGGTGACCCTATAACTACTGATTTTCTAAGAGATAGGAAATCATTAATGGCTCATTTTCTAATTCATTTCCTGATTTGGATAATTTCTTTCATTTCCATCCACCTCCTGCTTATCTCTTTTGTACTCTGAATGCTATTTTCCCTTTCAAATCAAGTTCTGCTGAAGTCAGCATAGCTCTAAACAAATGGAATTCTTTTAAACAATGATGTGTTCCCTGTGGAATCAAATCTGATTTTACTGAGTTGTCAAGACAGTTAATTTCTTTATCTATGTATTTGCTAATGCATTTTTCATCTACGACTTTTACTTCAATATATTGGCAGTATGCTAAGGTTATTGTTAGCTACAAACAAGATAATTTTTTTTATCTGTAACTACTGACACATATTTCCCCTTTTAGATATCCAAAGTTGCTCAAGAGAATCTAAACTAGTCTTTTTTTTTCAGTTTGATTCTTTTCTTTGTAAGAAGATTGCTGCTGTAACACTCATTTCTTTCTATTAAATGAGAAGTCACCAATCAAATTCAATTTGCAATGAAGAGAGGAAACATGCGTGCATGCATTTTTTATTGATTTATCAGAAGTTTTTTTCATTAAATTGTTAATTGTTAGTCTGATGTAAAAAACCCAAAAGCCTGTGAACAAGACTTTCTTAAATGTATTGGTCAGCAAAGATCCTGTTTATGGCAAACTTGGTTTGTGATATGCTTAAATTACATTTAGTGGACAGTTCAGGTTCCAGGCTTGATTCTGACTGTTTTGTTTGTTTGTTTGTTTGTTTTTTTCCCCCTGTTTGCTTTTTGGTGCTTATTTAAAATGCCCAGCACATTGCAGATGAGCTGCAAAAGGAAATGGCTGTTCCTCAAAGCTTTATGTTTTACTATAAAGAAAAAGGAAACTGCAGGTTTTTTCCAGTATTCTGCTAATAGCTTTATTGAAGGAAAACTGTGCAAAAGGATTGTTTAAGATTAATCCTTGAAGACCCACGGTCTTGGAACACCATACCCTATAGTCTTACTTCCTAAAATTAAATGGTCTGCCCTTGGCAAATTCAGGCCCGTGCTTTGTCATTTTTGACATACTGACATCTAACATGACCTTCCAAAATAAGATTTGCATATACATAGGTCTTGCCTGTATTTGTCTTCAGTTGCCAATAGCTGTTGCTCCTCAAATTTACTCTCTCATATTTTTTTGGCATACTGTTCATTTTGTAGTCTCTAGGATGCTTATTGTATTTATGTTACTTTAAGAAGTAATTGAAGTGCCTCTAACTAACTGTGCATACCTCAAGTTGGCTTTCGTTTGCCAGATGTTTCAGTTTCTACTGATGATATGTGAACACTTGCATATTTTGTTCTAATTTGGATAAACTGCAGACATCTTCAAAATCTCTCAATACTACTTTTCTCACACTCTTTGTTTCTTACCCCTGATTCCTTGTGGTCCTCGTGTTCCTCCTCAGTCTAATTATGATAAAAGTAAAGCACTCACAGTATTTTTGAACAGACTAATATATATATATTAGGACAGATCTAACACACTCTAAATTAATACTAAAAAATTTTAAGTACTTATATGTATATTATTCCTTTTTCACATTTCTAAAATATATTTCAACTTTAGCATGAGAACTTTTATCTGCCTTTTAACCATCCCCACAAATTTTTGTGACCTAATCAGTTTTTTGTTTGGTTTTGGTTTTGGTTTTCTGTGTGTGTGTCTGGTGGGGATTTTTGGGTTTTGTGGGGTTTTTTTTGGTTTGGGTTTGGTTTTTTTTTTTTTTTTGGTCAGCATGGATATTTAATAAATCCAAATCAAATTGTGCATTCTTGAGAAAGTATTGCAACAAGAGCTATGAGTGAAAATCAGTATTGAGATTTTGTTCATGTTTTGTTCATTAAAAAAAAAGACACAACAACAAAACTTCTGAAAAGTTAGTACACAGAAGATTGTTCTTCATATTTGAAATCAGGTTTAGGCCTGAATTGCACTGCTTAGATCCAGATTGGAATTTCATCAAAGTTCAAGGTTATACCTGTGGTTCATTGCAGCTACAGGGTATAGTGCTGAAGGCTGGCTCTATGCTAGTACATAAACTTCTGGCTTTATCTTATATTTTGCTTAAAGACATTATTTTAGCTTTTTTAGCATTCAGATTATTTGAAAAACAGCAGCAAAAAATTGGTAACCCCTTCTACAGGGATTTCTATGTAAGGCTTAATCTTAATTTCCAGTGAATCAGTGGATTTTGTCTAGTTCATATTTTTTTTTTAAAGGCAGCTGCTTACCAGATACATAAGTCCACTTCCTCTGCATGATTTTTTTAGAGAAAAAATAGCATGACACATAATTCAGCTTTGCTCACTCACTGCATACAGTGCCTAACACAAAAGACGTTTAGCAGAGGAAGACAGTTTCAGGCTTTTCTCCTGAACCTACAGAACTGTCAAAACCAATAATGTACATAATAGGATTGAACGGCAGTATTTCAAGGGACTACTATTTTTTCCTTGTAACCTGGCATTGATTTTTAAGACATACACTATTATTTCATTACTTAAAGCAGTGACAGTAATAGGCTAGCAACCAAGGCATCACCAGTTCAAGCACAGAAGTTATTTGACCATGATTCATTAATGGTGTTGTACCAATCGCTAATCCTTTGAGGTCTTTGTACTGTTCTCATTTCATTGTACTTCAATATTTTTGTAGTATTCATGAAATAATCCTCACAATATCCACAATGTCAAGAAACAGTAACAATGCTATGTAGCAAAAATGGAAAGTCTTTCAGGCCTAAAACAATAGCTGAATTTTTACTATTATGTTTTTGTTTGGTTGGTTGGGGTTTTTTTCCCTTTCATTTCCCCAAAGCATCTAAGCTGGCTAGGGACCTAAATATCCTTCAGATCTGATTAGCACCTTATTCTCTCCCATAACCACAAAACAAGTAACACCACTGACTTGAATTCTCACTGCAAACTCACAGTGCCTTTTTGCTTTGTATTCATCAGCCTGGAGATGGAGTCTTTAAAAATGAAGAGTAATCCTTCCCAAATTGCTCCAGAGGGATGTCTGTTAAAAAAAGTTGGTTTTCCTAACCTGGCTGAGAAATAAGTGAATAGGGAGTAGCGGATAGGCCTTAAACATGTTCAGCTTCCACTGGACATTTCATATTTATGTACCACAAATTTCTATCTAAAAAGTAGGTCCACCATAAAGTACAGGAAAATACCTAGCTGAGACAATATGTAAAAGTAATGGAAAATAACTATGCCTATACACACCTGAGGTGAAAGGCATGCAAATCTATGGAAATCTGAGGCAACAGTATAAAAAAAGGAGGCTGGAGCCATAGAGTGTGAGAGAAGAAGAGGTGAGTTATTAAAAAAAAAAAAAAAAAAAAAAAAACAAAAAGGACAGGAAACTATTTTTTCTATGCTGC
>KL287444.1:8242-20477 GCA_000699545.1 Podiceps cristatus | reverse complement strand
GTATATTATTATTTATTAAAAATAATATTAACAGAGACCACTGATTTATACATCTAAAAAGGTAGTAATTTAAAAAGCAAACTGATTTTTTTTAATATTATTCTTTAGTGTGACATAATAAATCAATTACAATAGCTGTATTAATATTTCAACAGCTAAGGAATACATTTATATCATGAATAACGAGTATAACATAATTTATTTTGTTTGTCAAAAGTATTTGCCTTCGGTTTATATTGATTTTGAAATGCTTTTTTGGCAGTACTAGAGGATCAAACAGGTGATAATGATGCAGTATTGCTCAAGAGAAGAGTGAGACCTGTTATAAAATTTGTTGTAAAATATAAATTTCTAATGTTCTAATAAAAAATGATAAGCATGATATTAGGTTCATTTCATATTTTTAATTGCTATATCCATGTTTTTTGCTGCCAATCACTTTTAGACTTTGAGCTCTTCAAGTACTTTGAAAATACAACTGGAAAAACATTCTGGTGTTCTTTATGCCAGAACAGACTTTAACTTCCTTTTTTTCTTTTTAATTTTTTTTTTAAGCGTATATAGAAGACTGTAATAATGTGTTTTAAGATATGATAAAAGCAATTGTATTTGTAAATATTGAGTTTTGCATTTCTTTCATGTTACCATTTTTTGTATATGTGTTTTTTCAATTTTTTCACATGCTCTTTTGTGTGTTTTTTCTGTATTTTAAAAGTAGATATTTCAAGTGTACCACTGTAGAACTGTGAGGAACAAATGGGGCATCCTTTGAGAGGGAAGAAAGCAATATCAAGTCTAAAATCTGAAATCTTGATTAATGTTTTTTTGATGTGATAGACATAGTTTAGGCTTTTATGGTCACATAAAATAGAAGTGGCATGTAAAATATTTTGTGTGGTTACGTCCAACAGCATAATTCAGCTAACCTTTAAACTATACAACTCATTTTAATTAAATTGGTTAGAATTTCTTTAAAATGGTAACAAAACATTTTTCTAGTATCTAATAATCAGTCTCCAACAAGTTGTTAGAAAAATAAATCCTTCAGTCCCTCTTCCATTGAAAAGAAGGTGAAAACAAACAAAGCAATACACATTCATTGCTCCCAGCATGGACCTCCCAAGGTCCTGCTACCAATGCAGCTCATTGGTATGAAAAGGAAGAGCTTACCATGGTTAAATATAAATGATCTGCTGAAGGTTGGTATGCTTCAAGACTCCATAGTTCGTCAAGTTTCCTATGCATTTTTTTTTTTAACATTAAACTCCTATTTAACATATATGAAAACATTGTCTACATTTTGGCTTTTGTTTGTTTGTTTGTTTTGTGAATTTTTTTTTTTTAAACTAATATATATATTTTTGCACACTTTGCCTTTTTGAAGTCAAACCATTGGCTTTAGACACCTAAACAGGTGGACAAATTTCAAAAATATCAAAATACTGAGTACCAAGCTGTCTTAAAAATCAGTTCACAAGTATTGTAATAAGTCCCAGGGTATACAAGGCATGTCCGAAAGTCTCATACCACGTATAGGGGATTAATTGTTTGAAACAAGCTATCTGAGTAGTTTTGGAATTTTACAGAAATGAATACTTAGCCTGAAGTTTCTAATAACTTTACTAGTGAACACTACTGTCAGTAGCTTTTCCAGATGTCATAATATTTGTACAAATAATACCATTTTTAATTTATTTAGTTACCAATCTGGATTTCCTGGATTGTGGGGTTTTTTTGTTTTGTTTGTTTGTTTTAAATACCCTATACTCCAACACTGTAAAATGTATTTATATTATCAAAAATATGGAACAATTGTTAAATATGGGATTCAAAAAGAAATAAACTGCTAGTACATAACCAGTTGGTCTGCTCTAAGAACTGGTTATGCTTTTGTCCCTTTAAACGGAACTACAGCTGTACTTTTGTGATAGTTAAAAATCTTCTGATTTCCAGCCTGAAGTGATTTGTGATAGATTTGTAACCATTTTCTTTGGGCTTGTGTTGTCCTTGTGTTTAAGTAGCTATGTTCCTCCTTTGTGCTGTCATTCAACCTGTATTTATGAGCAAACAATAATCTCCACTTGCACCATAAATTGGCATTGCTACTCTTACCTCAGCTTCAGCTTACTTTCTGTGTGGCAGCATAGTCTTACATGCTCAGAAAATAAACCCCATCAGGAAACTGATGATGGAAAGCTTTTTTAATGACTAATTATTTCCTTGACCCAATTCACTGCCTAGTACATGAGCATTTGGGTTGGTAGAAAGGTGCAGGTGATGCTGAGACAGGAACAAACAATGGTGGAATTGGGGGTAAGAAAAAAATGTAGTGTGACATCACTTTATGCAGGCATAAGTTCTTATAAAACAGAGGATTTTCCTTTTTCTGATCATCCTACTAACATTTCTCTGCATGTGTCCTAGATTAAATCCATTTTTCTTTAAGTTGCCAGAATTCTGCATAGTTGTATACACAGGGGCTCATTAGTGCAATGTAAAATAGCATAAAGACTTCTCTTACTCTGCTGAAATGATCTTTTCTGATTTGAGGTCGTGTTTGCCTTGTAGGGTTGCATCACATTGGTGGTTCAGTTGTCCTGTGATTGACTAATATGTTATGATCTTCATTTCCCTAATAGGTTTTCAGTGTATTAGTTTCTGAAGAACTGTCACAGAACTAGATTTAGGCATAAGTAGTTGTGTATGGCGACAGACTGATGTGTCTGCAAAATCATCATGGTTCAGAATTGCTCCCATAGCTCATCCTCTCTTACCAGCTCAGGGTGCCGAGATCATACAAGCATTAATTTCATGTGGCTGCTGCTATGCTGGCTGTGTACTCAGCCCCTTCTGCCCACGCTTCTTCCCCAGCCCTGTCAACTCAGCTGCTAGAGGGGATAACAAAATAGAAAGCAGTTAATTTCAGCATGGGGGAGTAGAAGATAGATTTAAGGGCTTAAAGCTGTCCCCTATGTCTAGCAGGGATGGGTGTTTTTTTAGATTTCATAGATGCATGTTACTGGGAAGTTTTGCTCAGTTGTGGCTTTTCTCCTCTCTTCATTTCTCAAGTTTGGAGACAACATAGTGTTCTAGGTGGATTTGGCCATTGACAGAGGTGAGCACAGAGCAGACTCTGGGATCTTGGCTATCTGATGCCGGAACTGGAAGTTCTTTTGACCTGGGACGTGCTGTCTTGGTTCTCTGCCGTGGCTGGCAGCGTTCCGTTGTCCTCCTTGGGCAGGGTGCACGGAGCCAGCCCTGAGTCAGAGAGGGGTTTGTGCAGAAGGCAGCAGGCCTGTGGCCATCTGTTATTGGTGGTAGGGATGTTGCTTAGCTCAGCAACACGCAAACTTCTCAGGGAAGATGTTCCTGTCCTGGTTTCTCTGTCATCACCATGAAATATAGTTTTGATGCCTGTTCATGCTGAGGAAATAAGTAATTTTATCCTCTCCTTGAGGGCATCAAAATCCAATTTGGTATACACTGCTAAGAAGCCTTGAGCACTGAGCCTGTGTCCCAACCTCATACTTTGTATTATTAAATGTCATGACACTTCTATTACTCCAGTCCCCAAGTCACCCAGTTTTTCCGTTATCATAGTTCAGTTCTCTGTATTGACACACAGTTAGGAGGCATTGACATCACTCCTAATTTTTATGCCAGGCAGTTTTAAAAATATTTAATAAGATTGTTCCCAAAGAAGATCTTTGAGGATCTCCACTACTAACCTCACTCTAGGGCAGAGGTCTAGCGCACAGGAGTTGACATCTCCTCCATAGCCGCTTCCTTGCTTCTTACAGTTGTAGCATTATTCTCCATTTTATGTAAAACTTTTCTGTACTGTATTACAGAGGTCTGGAAAAATGCTATCCTGCTTTCTCTTTGTCCATAAAATTTGCTCTTTTATCAAAGACAGCCAGTCATTCTAACAGGATTACTTTGGTAGTCATGTTATTTTATCTTTGGTAGTCAGGTTATTTTCCATTTACCTCATATATTTAATGGTTAATTTTCTTCAGAAGTTGTTTTAGATCTTTTGTACTCAAAGATCAGAGCAATGTGTTTAGGTGTGTAGATCACTTTTTTCTGTATTGTTTGCTAACATAGAAATGATATAGCAATACAGAAGTAGGACAACATTAGCTAATGGCATTGTTAGACTGTTCCTGTAATATTATTTTCAGTTATGGTTATTATATTTCAAAAAGGAAGAACTACTGAGAAAGTGTTTAGAAATAGCTGTAAGAACGTTTGTGGGCTTCTTGTAATGTGAGTTATAATGAGAGGCTTAGAAAGCTCTATCTGTTCAATATGTTTGAGAGGATTCAGATGTAATTTGATCAGAGTCCACAAATAGGTACATGAAAATGAGATTTCTAGTTATTTGATGGCCTTAAAACAGTAAAGAATATAATAAGGTCCAGAAGCTCAAAACTGAAGGTAGACAAATTTGGACTAATAAATAAGGTGCATATCTTTTAACAATGAGGGTAACTAACCTTTGGAACACATGATTTAGGTTGTCATTACTTGGAATCTTTACAAAGACATTTAGTTTTGATTTAATAGCAGGAGATTCTTTGGCCTGTATAGGAAATGTGGTCATGCTAATTTGGTTTATAGTCCCTTTTGGCCTTGATATTTTTCTACTTCTCTATTAAAATTCTGAAATATAAAACAAGTTCCTTCAAAAAGCAAAAGAAAGGAAATAACATTAACCTCTATTTTCCATTTGCCATGTACAATGCATGTATTTTCATTTTCTATACTCAGGAGGAAAAGACCTCACTGAATGAAATCTGCTTGCCCTCCTGTCTTGATAATCTGGAAAAGATGGTATTTTATAATCATAAACTGTTGGAAATGCTATCTTATTTTTATAATACAGCAAAGTTTGTCATTTAGTCAAGATTGAGCTTGTATTAATTCATAGTCAGTCTTTTTCAAATGAGCATTGCTTGCTTTGTGCTGTGAGAACTATAAAAATAAAATAGCATTTGTAAAAATATCAGTAGCCACTTAAAAAGGAAAAATGTTACACTTCTACTGTATGTGGGAATCCAGCTGTAAGCTATACAGTGCAGTATTGGGGTTTGTTTGAGCCAAGTGTTATGAAGATGGACAAAAATTCACTGAGAACTATGGGCAGACATAGTGAATTTCTTTGGTGCTGATTTTATCAGCCATACAAAGTCTAGGAGTAGATGGGCCCGTGCCTGAAGTTACTGTGGCATGGGAATTTCTGGGATTTTCTTAATAAAAAAAAATCAGAAGTTCTGTGCTTTATGCTTACCGTTCAGTGTAAAAAAGGACAATTATTTAACCTTCTCTATCTCTCTGGACTTCATTAATGAATAATTAAGGAAGAATTTTTTATTAAACTATTAGAAGGAACAAATAAAAATGAGTAAGCTTAGAAACATTGCATCTTAACATATTTCATTTTACCACTTTCTTCTTCTGTTTTCCCATGTCGTATCACATGTTTGTGTGTTATTTGAACAATTTAAAAGTCATCATCAATTGAGGAAAAAGAAGCAGAAATGGAGAGATAAATATAGGGTTTTTAACGTAGGAACATTTTCACTTTAAAAGCACAGAACTACTGATTATTGTGGTAACATTCTTTGCCATTGTGCAAAACGTAAAAGTCAGAGGACTCAATTAAATGTGACCTTTCAAGAGAAATCTTAACCTAGATGAGAGAATTCACAATGAATGAGCAGTCTTTGACAGATGGATTAATGGATTGTCATCTAGTATACTTTTAATACCAAAACTGTTTAATTAGTGCTCTCTTTTGAGAGATACCTGATTCAAGAACATAAAAAATATGTTATAGAATATTACTGAAGAAGCCTACCTTTGCCCTCTAAGTAATGAAGTAAGGAAAGAATAAGTGGGCAACATGGTACTTTGCCTTGAATTCTGTGATATATTTATCTAGAATATTTTTGGTCCAGAATACTTGTGATCATTTATTTAAACATAAATGGGATTTAGGAAACACTTATTTTAGAAATGTAGTGATGCTAAACATAATAGTATACCATTACATAATTTCATTCTGTAAGGGCAAAATTTGAAGCAGAAAGTACAAAGTTCATCTGGATTTGTCAATTAGAGCAGATGTCCAGGATGAATATTGCATTATTTTAGTCATTAAACGGGAAATTTAGGAAGCTTCATGTTTTGAGTTGCACTGGAAAGAGCTATAAGAAAGAAATTGATTTTAATGCTGAAGATAATGTGAGCTCTTCTGTATAATTTACATTATATAATATTCTTTTAAAGTTGTCATATTGTTGCTGTTCCTTTCACAGCAGTTTTTATGTGTCGTTAAATCATGCCAAATTGGTGGTTTTTACAATGATCCACTAGAAGACACACAGTTATCTATGCTATTTTTAAATGTTGACCTTGCTAAATAGTAGCATATTGCTTCAACAGGTTTTCAATGCACTGTTTTGCCCTATAGAAAAAAGTTCAGGGAAAATCTACAGTAGCTAGGACTACAGCATCATATTAATTGATCTGAAGTATATTCTCAGTAGAGATGTTTTAAAAATAATTGGCATATTGGTATCGTACTTCCTAGATGTGTATTTTTTTTTAAAAAAGCTTATTTTTTTAGATCAAACCTCAGCCCAAACATGAGATTTTACTGTAACAGTTTCTTCTGCTCTTAATTAGAAATGCTTGTTCTTTGTACATCATCATTTTATAAAAACCACTTATTAAACAGAAGAGCAGGACTTTACATACTACTCTTTAGGCATTCAGTCCTTGATTGCTTGAACTTAGAGTTCAAATCTACCGTGAAAATGAGTATTAAAAAGGCATAAAATCGGTATCACCTTAAAAATAAGTTAAATTTACACATTGAAAACATTTAAATTGCTATTTCTTCAAACTACATCTGAACAAGAAAGCTGAGGTTGTTGAATATGTTACTACTGGTATGTAAGAGGTTTGCAGATGGGCTATACTCACAAGACAACATACTAGAACAATATTGTAGGACTGAGAGCACAGAGAATCAGATAAATGATAATGAGATGTAATTCATGCTCTTGTAACTATATAATTGTTAGTATAATAAGGAGGGAAAGTAATAATTATTGTTGTAACCAGTAACATTGGTGTGACTGAAGACTTGCAATAAACAGACCTGAAAAACAATAATCCATTTTCGTTTGATTGCAGTTCTAAGTAGAAACTTCAGGACTTCTTGTCCTTCTAGTCATTCGAAAAACAAGTATGGGTGATTACTGATTTTTCTCTTGCGTGTAACTACGAAAGCCCAAAGACATTTTTGACAAGGTGGTTAGGATCTGAAATTCATGAGATTCGGGGAATGAGAGAGAAAGGCTTGAGGAAGGACAAGGAACATTACTGTCTTATGTATAAGAAAAAGGGGTGAGACACAATTAAATTGTAAGTTTTCTTAAAACAGAGGCTTTCTGAGAACTACAGATAATATTTATGTAAATACAGGTAAAAGCCAGAGGCCATAGGTTCTTATTTGTTTGCACAGACGTGGTCACAGGGCTTATGTCATGGCCCCAGAAACACCTTAGCTGTGCAGAGGCGTTCAAGCTCCTTAAACTGACTTCAACGCAGAGGCTGACAAATCAGGAAGTAGCTTTAGATTTTAAGTGTTAGCACAAGCAGCACTTGAAAAGAAAACAATTTATTGTTTGGTTGATTTGTTCTTCTGAACTGATCGTGAACCACTGGCATTTTTTAATGATTGCTTAGCTAACATTTATTGGAAATACCACAATAAATTTACCTGGTTTTCCTTAGTGTATACTAATTTAGAAAATCTTACATATAATAAAAAAATACTATTATTTATTTTTAAATGCATCAAAAAACCTACTCCATGGGATACTGTAGAAATACACTGAAAGGTAACCCCTTCTGTGCATTTTAAAATGTGTATAAATAGAGCTGACAGGTAACCAGAAGGAAGATGGAGATTCAAAGAACTGAAACATATTACCCAATATTTCAGAGGAGGTCAGTGGCAGAGTCAGAGGTGAGACCTGCATCACTAGGCTGTCTTAACCAAATGACCAGAGTTTACTTTCCTTATAATATCATGAAACTTTAATAAGCAATTCTAAGGAAAACAGGCGATGAAGAGCACTTTATTACATTAAATAGGTTTTGTTGCCTTTGGCAATAAGTCTAATCTTCTGGTCAAGAGTCCATTAACATGGTTTTCTTTACCTTCTCTTTTTGGTA
Source organism: Podiceps cristatus (assembly GCA_000699545.1). NCBI lineage: Eukaryota > Metazoa > Chordata > Aves > Podicipediformes > Podicipedidae > Podiceps > Podiceps cristatus. The sequence goes on along the minus strand of KL287444.1, from coordinate 12,224 downwards.
TTTATAGACAAATAAAAAAACCAAAACACACCTCTATGTTTCAGTGGACTTATCAAAACTAGGGTCTTAACCATATTAGCAAAATTCTCAAATCTTGACTTTTTACACATATATGCTTGGTGTAGCATCTCATTTACTTTTTGATTAGAAAAACCTTATACTTTTGATTGGAAAAACATTATCTTCTATAATGATAAATTTAAATGTAGATTGAAGTTCATTTTGTAGCCAAATTTATTAAAATACAATAGAAATAAATGAAGTGTTACAGCTAATTTTCACTCAAATACCAGAATTTATTTTTATTCTCTTAGAGAGAATGAACTCATAAAAATAGATATGGGCTTGGACAAAAAGTGTTTCTTGGAGTAGGCTTTTAAAAATGTTTTTACATAATCTAATAAACTGTATAAACTAATAGCTCTTCATTACTTGACAACACTATGACTAACATGCAGAATAATTTACAAAGTTATTTCTGCATTCTTCAGCTAGTCATTATGTATCGGTGGTTCATGTGTATACAAGTGTGCTTTTAGTGTATTTCAGTGAGGTGTGAGTAAGGACAAATAGAAACCCTGTTCTGGGACGTAACCACTATTTCTTGGATTCACAATACTGTTGAAAGGGAGAAGCTCCCTGTGGATGCAAGTTCCCCATAACAAAGAATTTTGAATGAGAAGACACGGATAAGGTAACAGTTAAAAATTTTAAGGATCTCTAAAGAGTAAATATAAAATTATTTGATTCAGAAGTTGGAAACATTCTTAAGTAAGAATTCCTTTCCCCAAATTCACATCTGCTCACCTTGCTAAATAATTTATGGCAACTTCTAATGAGTTAGATTTTCATTGTGCTTTTTATCAAGCTTTAATTTTTGGTCCAAACTATAGAATAGAATCATTTAGGTTGGAAAAGACCTTTAAGATCATCGAGTCCAACTGTTAACCTAGCACTGCCAAGTCCGCCACAAAACCGTGTCCCTAAGCACCACATCTACAGGTCTTTTAAATACCTCCAGGGATGGTGACTCCACCGCTTCCCTGGGCAGCCTGTTCCAGTGCTTGATGGTCCTTTAGGTGAAGCAAGTGTTCCTAATATCCAATCTAGACCTTCCCCGGTGCAACTTGAGGCCATTTCCTCTTGTCCTATGGCTTGTTACTCGGCAGAAGAGACCTCGCTACAACCTCCCTTCAGGGAGTTGTAGAGAGCCATAAGGCCTCCTCTGAGCCTTCCTTTCTCCAGGCTGAACAACCCCAGCTCCCTCAGCCGTTCCTCACAGGACTTGTTCTCCAGACCCTTCACCAGCTTCGTTGCCCTTCTCTGGACACATTCCAGCAGCTCAATGTCTTTCTTGCAGCAAGGGGCCCAAAACTGAACACAGCGCTCGAGGTGCGGCCTCACCAGTGAAAACACCACCAGATGACTTCTTGTTGGGTAACAGCATAGAGCATTTATACCTTGAAATGTCTCATTTATCAGTGAAAATAAGTACTTAAAGAACTATATAACTTAGATTAGTTTGTGAGATATTTAGGCAACAGAGTTTTGCCTCATTTCTCATAGACAGAAAAGCTGTTTTGCAGAATGTGGAACTGTGGAATCCTTGCCCTATTAATAAGTTGCAGCAGAATAAGCTAAGTACTATAATTACTGCTAAATGGTGAAAAGAGTCTTTTTTCACAGTTGATGTCCAGCCACTAACTCTTTTATGAAATGATATGTCTGGAGATCATATTTAAGCTTTTTTGAAACTGTGAGTCTTATGGATATTTAATGACATTTCACAAAATGATACAAACTTTTGGAAAGAAAAGCATGCTAAGATGCTCTGTTGAAATAGTTGTGGGTATGTAAGAGACATAGAAGTCTTTTGTCTATTTATGAGGGTTGTCTTATCAGAAATTACTTGTATTTATGTAGCATACCATATATGTGAAATATTTCATCATTTCTCTATGAGGAGATAAAAGTTTATTTCTGGTATAGCAACCAGATGAATACATCAGGCCCAAGAAAAAGGCTTGTATGCTAGTCCTTTTTTTCTCCCATCTGTATCATTTGGCCTAAGAAAAGATTTTCTTCTTATAGAAATTGTTTGGTTTGGCTTTTTTAGATGATCACAACTGTAATGGCACTACTATTACTATAATAAGTATGTATAAACAGTATAAGGAAAAAAAAAATCCAAGACATCTGTTATTGCCATATCACATTTTACTTCTAATAATTTCAAGAAATTTAAATTACAAAAGCAACTAAACCCCTAATTTTTACCAGCCATATCCTTAGTCTTTCGGTGTGAGTAACATTTTCAGTTTGGCGCTGTAAGCAGTGGCAGAACACAGGATGGCTTGTCAGTCTGCTGGTCCACTTTATTGTCTTAATAAGCATCATGTAATGAAAGATTACACCCTTTACTTTGTCTCGGATTGTTTGTTTAGTTGACATAGTTCCATAGGACTAGCTTCAGTTTAAAACCAGTTGATGCAACTTGACTTATAACTAAATTACGTGATTTGGACCTTCCCCGGTAGAGGGCTAGGTTCTGTGGTACTCCTGTGCCACATGGGTTTTTTTGTGCAGCATCTTAGATGGTCAGTAAATGTGTTTATAAGCTGTGTGGAGTGAAAAGACCTCACTCAGTAAGAACTATGAAATTGCAGAGTTTTTAATCTAAGCCTGTTAAAAATTTGAGGTTGAAATGGCCATGCTATAGATCCCAGCCAAACTCATCTTCATAGAAGCCAAAGAGCATTTGGAAAGGATAAGAATGGAAAAGGAGGGGCAGGGTTGAAGGAAGAGAAGCTGGACTTGCTTTGCTTTTGTCTTGGCTAGAGATATAGTTCTCTATGTTCCATATGTAGAAGGTCAAAGAAGTGAAATTTAGGAAACCTGAACCTCATCTATAGTGTTTATTATGAAAACATTTTTGAAATAAACAATAATCATAGAAGTAATTTCAGTATCAGTAAGAGGTTTTTTATCCCTCTAATTTGACATGAGGAAATATTCACGAGTTGTTTTGTCACAGTGATTCCAAGTGGAGTTCCAGCTGTTTATGTATAAACCTTTTCAATCTCTTGTATCATTTTCTTTGGCCAGTTTTGTTTCTGCTAGACAAGTCTGCACTTTCCAGGGAAATAGTTGACAGGCAGAAACAGGAAATTAAAACAGCTGCTTGACCAAGCTACATTCTTAAATACACTAAAAATTACTTAAAACCACTAGGCTTCACAACTAGTTTTAGAGCATGTATTTTTGAGGTCAGAAACCTTTTAAGATAAACCTATGAAGTGACTGTGAATTACAGTAAGTAAAAGTGTAAGAAAATAAGACTGAAATGAACCTGCAGTGTAATACTACTACGAATATACTAGAGCCTAAATGACAACTATTTATTTTGTTTTGCTGTTTTTTTTGTCTGGCCTTCCAAACTGGCTAGCAATGGTCCAGTATGAAAAGCCCTTGAAAATACTGTCTAGAATTTTGTGTAAGCATATCCACGGGTGCTATTTATGAATATATGGACTGCAGTCAATCAGACAAAATGAAGTCAGGTCCCCCCCAAGAAAACAAGACAAAACAGCCTAAAATAATAAAAGCAGAACTCAAAAAACCTTCCCCTTTTGCTTTTCAGATTTCTTGCTGAGCATTCTCAGTAATGACATTGAAAGTGATTAATAGTATTACGTTATATGATATATAATTGTTGCGTACAGCTATGTTTCCTTAGCTACAGCTTTGAGGGACATGGTTTCACAAATATTCTTAATGCTCTGAAATAGCCAGAGTATAGGCTGCAATAAATGCAGTGAACTTTTGTCATTTCATGTATTTTTAAGATATTTCTCCCTGTTACTTGGTATGTAAGTTTTCTTCTAAAAGAGTAATTTTCATCAATAAGGAAGAAATAAATCATACATAAAATAACCATTTGGTATTCTGATAGCTGATTTTCACATAAACAGCAAGAAGCTGC
>JMFS01129235.1:0-16387 GCA_000699545.1 Podiceps cristatus | reverse complement strand
GGGGAATGGCTTTAAACTGGAAGGGGGTAGAATGAGATCAGACATTAAGAAGAAATTCTTCCCTGTGAGGGTGGTGAGGCCCTGGCACAAGTTGCCCAGAGAAGCTGTGGATGCCCCATCCCTGGAAGTGTTCAAGGCCAGGTTGGACGGGGCTCTGAGCAGCCTGGTCTAGTGGAAGGTGTCCCTGCCCATGGCAGGGGGGTGGCACTAGATGATCTTTAAGGTCCCTTCCAACCCAAACCATTCTGTGATTCTGTGTGAAGCCCAGATAAGCACACAGTGGGTTCACTGCAGAAGTGGTATGAAAGATACTGTCCAAACTATTCCTCAGACAAGGAGGAGAAGAACAGCAGAACTGCTCCCTGCTTCCATTCCCTGACGTATCCTCAAGACAGAAGTCAGTAGTGGCGAACTGGGAAGTTGCTTCATCAGCATTTTTTTTCCTTTTTTCATCTTATAAAACAGAGCGAAGGTTAGAGAGGAAAGGAAAAGTACCGGACTACTAGGAAGCTAAATGAGACATGACAGATAGGGCATGTATTGGATGGGAATGAACAAAGCTTATTCCCTCTTGGTTCCCTTTAGGAATACTTTGTCTGAATTGTTTTAGAAACTCTGACATTTCCCAGAGCTGCTTATGCTATATTGAGTCAGCCTAAGGAAGGTCTGCACAATGTAAGAAGTTAAAATAGGTAAAACTTCCTTGTTGTAGTTTCCATTTAAAATATCCAGTGTCCTGTGATATGATTGTTAAATATTTCTGTAAATATCTGAGGTTTCACATGGCCCTTAAGAGGCTTAGGTAAATGAACGTAGTCTAATTGCCATCTCCTATAAATGGGTAGCTAGAAAATAGGTGGAGAATGTTGGTCTCCAGGATCACTGGTGTAGGTACATCTTTTTTGGGGGGACTTACTCAGATTTTCCTGACACAGTTCTGGGCATTACAAATTTGTAATACTCAAGAGTGATGGGGTTTGTATCAGCCAGAAATGAATGAATGACTACTGCTGCCTAGAGATTTTCCCTCCTTTCCTACCTTCGCCTCGGGATGTTCTACCGTGACATTAAATCATTAAAATTGATTCTTCTGTTGACAACTATGAAGTTATACCAAGGACAGCTTACAGTCAGTGTCCTAAACTATCTAACAATTTTTGCAGTTTTCTTGGTTAGATAATTAATAGCTGAAAGCTTCTTTGAGGTTCTGTCCTACAATTCTACTTTGGTACAGGAATAGATATCCACATCATCTTTTTGTCAAAACTCCATTTCTTTAAGATTTTCTTTGCAATATTCTTAACATTTTATTTATTCATCTTTTCACCAGCTTCTACTTTTGTTCCTGCTGCAAAGAAAGTCTGCTGCAATGCAAATCCTTGCAGGACTTCAGCCTTGAAAGACTTACTTATGTAAGAACTCCCTTCATGCTCAGGTGACTTCAGTGAACATCAGCAGCTCTATGAGAAAGGGTATGGATTACCCACAGGTAGACAAGGCATCATCCTCTCCCTTGTCACAAGCTAACAGGCATTGCCTATGCTCGGGATGGTAAACTCATTCTTTCAGTGTCTAGGAGAATAGCTGAAAGATCTAGATATTCAGCCGAGTTGCTAAGAAACAAAGAATTTTAAAGTATGCAAGGGTACAAGGCTAATCTAAAGTTAGACTAATACCATGTAGCATCTCCATGGCAACCAGGAGTGAACGGCATGTGAGGTGAAAGTAGAGGGGAAGACAGAATAATAATCACCAATAAATAAACCCTGACAGGGCTTAGTGTGAATATGTTGCCAATGAGTTAAAGAATGCTGCTGCCCTGCCGTAGTTCAGCTAGGCTGCTGGAGGAGAAATCTTCTCCTTGCAGGTCCAGAGGAAATGATGGATCAGATTATAAAAGTAAGAGTACAATGGACAACTCTGTGGCTGCTGACTACTGGAAGGGGCAAACGAAGATGCATACCATATAACAAAACATTCTCCTTTATTACTTAATATCCAGAAACAAATTTCTATAGCAGATCTAATAATTGTGGCCTCCCTTTAAAGCTCTTTTAGGCCAAATCTGGTTGCAGTGTTATTTCCTCTAAAGTATAGTGTACATCATTTTGCCAGTACTTATACTATTTTACATATGTGAACTACCTACAAAACATAATGTGGGAACAGAAGTCAGTTTGAATAATCAACATTTGCCAATTATTGCCTTACAGCACTGGATTTTATCTGTTAATGTTCATGCTCCCCTGTAACCAAAAGACAAGTCTGCTGACTGAGGAGCTGTTGTCTAAATACCCTACGGACAAGTGGGTGAGTGACTTCAAGCTTCATAGCCAACATCATGGGCCAACAGCAGAGCTGATACCTTCTAGCCTCAGCCTTGTGCCTCAGACACCAGCACACATGAGCTAGTACAGTGTCTCCTGACAGTGTCCTTCCTGGACTCCTTTGCCCTTCAGGACTGTCTCCCAAGGGACTCTCTCAACCAGGCTCCTAAACAGGCCAAACTCTGCCCTCTGGAAGTCCAAGGTAGCAGTTCGGTTAACCCCCTCCTTATTTCTCCAAGAATTGAAAATGCTATCATTTGGTGATTGCTATGCCCAAGATGGCCTCCAACCATCACATCACCCACAAGTCCTTCTCTGTTCACAAACATCAGGTCCAGCAGGCACCTTCCCTCGTTGGTTCACTCACCAGCTGTGTCAGGAAGTTCTCTTCCACACACTCTGGGAACCTCCTAGACTGTTTCCTCTCCGGTGCACTATATTTCCAGCAGACATTTGGTAAGTTGAAGCCCCCCAAGAGAATAAGGGCTAGAAATTGTGAGACTTCTCCCAGCTGCTTATAGAATAATTTTTCTGCCTCTTCTTCCTGGTTGGGTGATCTATAACAGACTTCCACCATGATATCTGCCTTGTTGACCTTCCCCCTGATTCTTACCCATAAAGGCTCAACCGTGTCATCACCATCATTAAGCTCTAGACAGTCCAAAAATTCCCTAACATACAGGGCTACCCCGTCACCTCTCCCTCCTTGCCTGTCCCTTCTGAAGAGTTTAGAGCCATCCATTGCAGCACTGCAGTTGTAAAAGTCACCACGCCATGTTTCCATGATGGCAACTGTATCATAATTTTCCCACTGCACAATGGCGTCCAGCTCCTCCTGTTTGTTGCCCATGCTGCGTGCATTGGTGTAGATGCACTTTAGTTGGGTAATTGATCCTGCCACCTTTTGGGGAGGACAACCCCTAATTCCTACATGACCATTCTCAGGTGATTCCGAGGTTTCTAACACATCAATAACCCTTGCGTCTTTGCTGCCGCATGGATTTCCATCCCTGGTCTCCACTGAGACAGCAGACAGGAGGACCTTGCTAGCACACCATGCCTTATACATTGTCATGCTGCACATGGATCTCCATCCCCTGTCTCCACTGAGGATTGGAGCACACCATGCCTTATACATTGTCGTGCCGCCCCCAGGTTTCTCTCTAACAAGCCTGGTTTTATCCCTTTCCCCCTTCAAATCTAGTTGAAAGGACTTTCAGTGAGTCTAACTCCTGCTCAAAGATCCTTTTCCTCCTTTGAGACTCCATCTGTCACTACCTCAGTGAGCCCTACTAACTCCTGCTCAAAGATCTTTTTCTCCCTTGAGACAGATGTAATGCTATCTGTTGCCAGCAGGCCTGGTGTCACATAAACAGACCCATGATCAAAAAAGCCAAAATTATGCTGGTGATACAAGTCACAGAGCCAGGTATGGATGTGCTGGCTCTTCCTGTTTCTTCCCTCATCATTCTCTGCAACTGGAAGAACAGAGGAGAACACTACTTGTGCTCCTGATCCCTTATCCAGTCTCTCTTGATTGCCCTCGGACTTCTTGTTGCAACTTCACCACTGCCTACCTGAAAAATCAATGATGGATAATAATCTGAGGGCCGTACCGTACCAGAGTAGGAAGCTTTCTCTTCACATCTTTAACCTGGGCCCCAGGGAAGCAGCAGCCTTCCCTGAGAAGTGGGTCCAGTCAGCACATTGGGCCTTCTGTTCCCTTCAGAAGGAAGTCTCCTAGGACAGCGACCCATCTCTCTATGGAAGCAGTTTTGATGCAGGGCATAGGCAGACTTAACCTCAGTGACACCTCCGAGCTAGATGAACCATCGTCCTCGTCGTTGTTCGGTTCCACTTGCAGAGCTCGTACCTATCATGCAAGGGCACCTGGGAAGGTGGGGGAGTCACAGAGGAGATACTTAACCTCAGTGACACCTCCGAGCTAGATGAACCATCGTCCTCGTCGTTGTTCGGTTCCACTTGCAGAGCTCGTACCTATCATGCAAGGGCACCTGGGAAGGTGGGGGAGTCACAGAGGAGATGCGGCTGGCTGCAAGGGCACCTGGGAAGGTGGGGGAGTCACGAAGGAGATGCGGCTGCTGCACCGAGCAGGGACTTGTCACCATTGCCCCCTGTCCCTTAAGTCACTGTGTTCAGCCGGGCGGAGAGAGGACAGGGAATCCTCCGTTATCATGCGTCCTGCTCTTAAATGAATGAAACACAGTCTGGGAGAGTTACAGGTACCAAAAGCCGGTGCTCTTGAGTGTCTGAGGCATTGAGACTCCTATTTTCTGCTTGTTTTTTCTCCTATTTTCTTCTTCAGTGGCCCAGATAAGCACAGCAAAGGACACTTTCCAAATACCTGTTGCAAAGTAACATTAGGACATCTTCAAAACTGAGTTCTGATTAAACGCGGACGTTTCTAGTGCCCGCATCTACACCTGACCAAATCACTTTAAACTCCCATTCAAAGTCAGCACAAGGCAGACCTTTCATCTTTTAAGATGCATATGCAGGTGAATACATTCAGTCAAAGAAGTCAGATCCTTGACCTCACCAGTTGTACTCACTGGATCTCCACCAAGTTTAATGAGAGCCTCCCAAATGCTCCTCTCACAGAGTTACGGTGTGATTCTTTTCACTGTACCTATTCAAAGGATAATGAGATACCATTTTATCTAGAGACTGGGCTTTAGAGAATACTCTATTTTCTGTTCTTGAAAATAGAGAATTTAGCTACCAACTCCAGATGGGGGTAACCTTGGACATTTTGGCAACCTGGTACCTCACCAAGTTTGATAAGGTTTTCCTGCCTTGGTTTCATGACATTACAAGTTTAAAAGAAGTAACAAGTGATATATTTATATGACAATTAATTATTTGCTTAAGGTTACATGCTCAGACTGAGGCAGAGCAGAGATCTGAATTCAGTCTCTTGGAGCCTATAGATGTCCTACAACTGCTCCATCCTATTCCTTACTGTGCTTTTCCCTCTTCAATGCAATGACGGTAATATTGCTTCTGTCCTTTGGGAAAGCTGTGGCTCCTGACAGATGAGCATTTCACTGGCTCCTACTGACCTGGAGCCTCATTAAGAGGAGGAAAAAAAAAAAATAATTGTGAAAATATTGAGTTCAACACAAAGCTCAGAGAAGTCAATAAAAGTTTTACAACGAGTTTCAGTGAGCTATGGATCAAGTCCACAATGTTCAAGCAATAAAACACTCTGACATTCACATTAGATAGTCAATGGTCCATGATGCCACATGTGGAAGTTCTCTTAACACTGTAGAATTAATCTATTCCATGATGACAGTCTAGTATTTGTTATAACCAGAGAATCAGGGATGCATGACTCTTTAATGCTTCAGTCTTAAGTACTTTCCCTGAAATGATTTATATTTTCTATGTTATAATCTACATTTCCCATACTTCCCATTTAACACATTTAGTACACTATTAATGCTGACTGGTAGAAAGGCTTAAGGAAAAACTCACCCATGAACTCATTAATGAAAGTACAAAGAATAAAAAATTATTTTAATCAAGTTATTCAAAAAGTTCTTATTTTAATGTAATTGAGTAATTATCCTATGCTAAGTAAATAACAACTGACTTAGAAAATACCTAATTACATTTGCTGATTATAAATTTAAATCCAAAGAAGCTGTCATTATAATATTACAACATAATTTCATTATTATTTCAAGACCTGGGGAAAAAAAAAACAAAAACAAAAACAAACAAAAAAACCCCAAACACACAAAAAACCCATCACACAAGAAAAAAACCACCACAGAACTTGATTTGAAGTGTGAGGAAATAATCTATTGACTTCTGTGAGTTTTCAGACAAACCCTAATGCTACAGGTTGTCAGACAAGATCCTGTGGGACTCATAGTACATGCTAAAAATAGATGATTTGTTACTCTTAAAGGAATCTGTTTAAAAATTTTGTGGAAGAGCAGGATGCTATTTTAAAAAATGGTTAGCCTGACGATCTCATATGTGATACACAGAGATGGCTTATAAGGGGAAGAAACAACCTGCTATTTTAAGCCTGTGAGAACTGTTATCAAAATATTTCCAGACCTTAATTGGCTCTCAGCATTTTATGTAATGATTTTCTAACTAAAGAGTAAAGCTTAATTTTTAAAATTCAGGGTCTGTTTTGAGTATTTTTTCCTTTTTTAAAATGTTTCCTTTCAGTATATTAATTTCTCCAAAGTAACCACAAGCCATTATCAGCAGAGATGTCATTCTCCCTGTATGATAATGTCCTCTTCCTTTGCCTTTGCAAGAGGCTTTTTACAGATTAATTATCTGCCCATCTCTCTGTTTCCAACGCTTTACCGAATTTAGGTTTAATGGTTATTTTTCTTCCCTTTTTTAAAGAGGTTTTTTCTTAATTTGGAAGCTGCTGCTGCCACAAGCCTTTCTTTCACTCATCTGCACTTCTCAGGTCTGAAATTCATCCTGGCATCTGCTCCCTGAAACTTGAGCAGATGGAAGAGTCCAGGAGAGAGTACCTGTGCCAGCATAAGGTAGCTTTATCCTTCTGCAGTAAATGTTCTCCAACAGTAAAATTCAATCCCAGATAGATCTGTCAGAAACCTATAGTACTTTTACAAGTATATAGTTGGATATATGCCTTATGGGGGAAAATAAACAAGTTGATATTAGCTAAACACAGCAGAACTATATTTTACGATGCATTTATGACAATATTGACTCATTTTCCTTTACCTATTCTGCAATTGTCCAGCTGATAACATTAACTTTGTTGCAGGTGCCCTTACATGGCTCCTGAGTAAGACAAGTAGATTTCCTATACACATTTACAGAAAAATCCAAGCAAGACAGGCAGCTGTCCTGTATATTTAAGAATATAGGGGCAACTCAGTGCAAACATATCCAAGGACACAGTACACCCTATAAGATGGAGAGAAAATAAATTCATTATTTCATCTGTTTCTTTGCTCTGTCTTGCAAAGCAAACCAGTGACCCTGAAAAACCCCAGGGAAGTATGAATCTTCTCTGCACCAGATACTTGGGTGCTGAATCATGCCTTCTAATGCATGATATCTTTTGAAGGTCCCTTCAGGATGACCAACCCCATACCGCTGAAAACATGGTTCTGTGCTTTTTTAAATCATTAAATATGAATCAGTGTTGCCTAAGAGCCCAAGAAAAATTCATTAGTCAGGGAGAGAGGCTTGGATGCTCACTGCTGGGATGAGCAGCATGAGGGAGATCAGTTTTGCATGGAGGCACCGATAGAGGAATGGTATCTTTAGCTATATGATGTTACATTTCAGCTGTTCAAGTTTCCGTGTTTCTTTTGGATGGAGTACGGTACTAGCCTTCACATGGAGACCAGTACTGAATCCTGGGAGAAAAAGTCTTGATGAGAGAGATCTGTCTAATTGATGAGGGCATTCCCAATTCAAACTCTCAAAAATACATTTTTTGATGAGAGAGATCTGTCTAATTGATGAGGGCAATCCCACTTCAAACTCTCAAAAATACATTTCTTTTAATGATTATTGTTCCAATTGTGCAAACAGAAAAACCATATTGATTTTACTTCATGCACAAAACAGCATAAGAAAATATCAACAAGTATCTCCTATAAAGCGCAATACCTCCACTTCATGACTGAGCCATTGCTAACAGCATTCCAGTCAGGAATTAATTCCCCCCATTATGTATTCCTTGTATTTTTTGACTTCCTAACATCTTGCCTTTACAACTTTCAATGACTTATTCTGTCCTCATTGCATAGTGAAATAAGCATACATGCCAACTTTTTATTGACTAAATGCCCTTCTGTCTCACTTGACTGGTGGTTAGTGCTTAAACCGTGGCATCCACTAAAGGAAGAAGTGCTAATCTGAACAGTATGTGTTATACTCCATTTTAGAGAGGTCAAGATACCAGTACAACACTTGAGAAACATTTGTGGATATTCTCTTAAGAGCACCGTTCCTCTTGTGCTTCTTAGAAGTCATCTGCAATTTTTAAAAATAATATAAATTGACATATTTTAATCAGGAAGAGCCCAATGACTAGGGATGTTCTGGGGAAGGGAAAAGGAAAAGGTTGTTTATATTATCAAAGAAAAAAATATCCCAGTTTGATTCACAGGTTTTTGTTATTAAACTGATAACTTATTCAGAAATTCTTTGCATTCATAGCTGAGCAATCAGACCAGGATTTTGGAAGTTGTGCTGACTTGTGTTAACGTGCTTTGAGAGTTCAACAAAATCATCAATATTTAGGTGTAGACAAAAGAAGATAAAAAAGTTTGGTGGAAGCACTAAGATTTCCATATTTCTTGTCAGTATCCAAGAGAAATATGTGTTCCTGTTTTTAAACTGGTCACATTGACATAATCACAAGTCATTCTCTGCATGGATTTGTCCAGTTGTCTGCATTTATTCAGGCCATGATAAAATGTGTCACCTTCTATTCATCCTTATTAAAAAGTGACAGATATGAGCAGATTTAAGAATACAAGGTGTTTCCCTTGCCCTATCTGAATAATGAGAGATTATTCTGTTCACTGAATTTCATAACCTTTAGCCCACTAAACCAACGGATGTTATTTTATTATTTTCTAAAAGACACTTAGAATTTTTGCTTAAAAAATTTATCTAATAAACTATCGAAGAAGCCATATTCTTACAATTCTTATCTAATAGGAAGATACCATTCCCATGCCACCTTCCACTTACTCATCTATTAGTTCAGTTATTCCTGGAAAGGTAAAAATATACCTTTTATGGCCATCCATGTAAAAAAGGATAAAAATATCTGTCCACATGAGATCACATGGAGGAAAAACCTTCAGTGATATGAACAATTTTGTTCTGACTTCTACAACACTTGGAGTCACGTGAGATGGATTCCACCATGGCTGCCTTCATGCTTCTAGTCTATCGCAGCACAGCGTGATTAGCCATCACAGATTTACCAAAGGCAAATCGTGCCAGACTGACCTGGTCACCTTCTACAACAAAATTATATCTTCTGTTGCCATGTGACTGGCAGCTATTGTTTACCTGGACTTCAGCAAAGCATCTGACACTGTTTTCCACAGCCTCCAACTAGACAAACTGGCAAGATACAGACTGGGTGTGTGGTCTGTGAGATGGGTAGGATCCTGCCTAACAGGCTGCACTCAGAGGGTGGTGGTCAACATTTTTCTCAGGCTGGCAGCCTATAACAAGTGGGGTCTCCCAGGGATCAATACTGGGCCTCACGCTGTTCAGCATCTTCACCTATCTGGATGACAGGATTGAAAGCACCCTCACCAAGTTTGCTACTGACACCAAACTGGGTGGTGAGGTAGACACGTCAGAAGGGAGAGCCATCTTACAGAGAGACTTGGGCAGGCTGGAACAGTAGGTTAGCAAAAACCGTATGGCCTTTAACAAAGACCAGTGCAAAGTCCTACACTTGGGATGATATAACCAAAGTGCCCAGTGGAAGCTAGGCTCTGTGTGGCTGGGGAGCAGCCTCACTGAAAGGGACCTGGGGGTCCTGGTGGACAACAAGCTGGACACGAGTCAGCAGTGCGCTGTGGCAGAAACAAAGGCAAATCGGATTCTGGGCTGCATCCACAGGGGCATTACTTGCAGAGACAGAGATGTGATCATCCCACTCTACTCAGCATTTGTCAGGCTGCACCTGGAGTACTTGTTCAATTCTTGTTCCCACAGTTCAAAAAGATGTGGATGGATTGGAGAGCGACCAAAGTTGGGCCATGAAGATGGTCAAAGAGCTGGAGAACATGCTCTGTGAGGAAACACTGAAGGAGTTAGGTCTTTTCACCCTGGAGAAGAGAAGGCTCAAGGAGGGCCTCATCATTATATTCCAGTACTTAAAAGGCCAGCCACAAAGATTATGGAGGCTGTTTCTTCACAATAGCCACATGGAGAGGAAAAGGGGCAATGGGTACAAGTTGCACTGAGAGAGGTTTCATCTCAACATAGGAAATAAAAGTTTTACAGACAAGAATCACCGGAACAATCTCCCTAGGGACGTGGTAGAGTCCCCATTGCTGGAGGTTTTCAAGACACAACTATACAGGATGCTGGCTGATCTCATCTAGGCTCCCTTTCACACAAAAGGTTGGACTGGGTGATCTTTCAAGGTCCTTTCCCACCTGGGCTATCCTATAATTCTATGATATGGCTTTGCCTCGGTCCCTTGCAGTGGTGATTTAAAACAAAACTTCTGACCTACTGCTGTAGAATATGTGCATATCCAGTTGGTCAGTCACATCTCAGCTGATGATCAGTGGCCATGTACCACAGCTGGACCTTAGCTGAAAACTGTGCAGCTGTAGGCGAGATCCAGAAATCCTTAATGCATTTTTGCTAGCTCATTCTTCTAAAAAAGTATGATGCTTGTTTACCTGAGTCATTTCATTCAGTGGGAATAAGGACTCCAGTGACATTTCTGAAGATGGAGTAAAACATTTGGCCAAATGAAAGGAGAAGGATTAAATTCCCCTAATCTTCCCACAGCTGATTGGGCTCTATAGTGCTGATGCTAATAGAAAACAAGCAGAGATAACCAAGAAACAAATAAAATAATTGAGAAAAGATCCTTGTGGTCATTTTCCCACCTGATTTTAATGTAAGCAAGAATTCCATCTGTGTGAGGAGCAGCTGAGTAATTCCCAGCAGCCATAGGCATGGGCAGGCAGGGGACTCAATCTGTGGTTTGTGTTACAGGTGGCTCCTGCAATTTTTACTATTTGAAGCATTGTGTTGTTCTATGTCCCTGAGTCTCCAGGGTCCCAAAACTGTTCTTTTTTTTTATTATTACTATTTTTTTTTTTTTTTATTTAACAGACAACATTTTCCCCTCCATTTAACCAGTGGAATAAGGTCTTAAACCAGGAGCTCTGTGAAGCTGAATTAATTTGTGTCTGTGGAGGACTCTGAAGCACTGTGGGGAGACGTGTCTTAAAACTGCAAAGTATTTTTGCTGTTACAGTCAAACCTTCAGCAGAGTGATATGAAAAGAACGTTAAGTGTGAACAAATCTGCAGTCTGTGAATGATGCAGACGTTTACTGACTCTGGCAAGCAAGTGCTGGGGTCTGCCTCATCCACTCAGGTGCAGAAACAGTCACTCAGCACTGATTACAGCTTTTCTCCTCGGCGAACAGGTGTGCTACACCATTCTTAAAATTCGGGAAAGACGGTGGCAGTTTGTTGCTTTGGTGCTGACACATTGCTGTGTTGGATTTCACAATGTAATGACATACTGTGAAATGATTAAGTGGAAATTAGTGTGTTTGCTTCTCCTCCTCCATTTTGTGCTTTGAATAAATGCAGTTTCCCAGATTTGCTCATCTCCTTGGGTCACTTTTTATTCAAGTCTTGAAGCAAACTACTGCAAGGTTTTATTGGCTTTAGTGGGCCTTGGTCCAGCTTTTTAGCACCACATCAGGTACAGCATTGGCTGTAGTGCCCTGTATCTGCTTCCAGAGCCAAGTTAAGATCTACATCTAGGTAATGCTTGGCCTTTCTTCACAAAAATAACAAGAGAAAATTCTGGTACAGAGATTGATCAACTGTAAGCAAGACAAAGACGGAGATAATTTAGCCACTGGGGATGTGGAAGACTTCAGGATATTCATCCCAGAGTGCTTTTGCTCATAAAGAGAATGGTAATAAGCATTTAATTACCCTGATCTGCCTGATAACCCCTACACAGGTGGGATGTCATTGTCACTGGGGTTACATGGCTGCAGTCGGGACCGTTCCAGCTTGACCAGCAAGGAGGTGGTAGTATGCAGTAACCCCCATGTCCACAGCCTTTTGTGCTCACATGGAAAAGGCTTTCTTCCTCACCAATCCTCTTTGGCACCAGTGACTATAATTTTGTGGTCCCCAAGCCCATGTTGTAAGGGGACTGGAGAGATGACAGCCCATGACATGCTTTCATACGCTCCATATAAAATAACTGAGAAAAGCAAGTTTATTGTCATTTGGATCAAATTCCCTACATAGAGGTCTGCACTGAAACACTTTTAGGGTTATCTGAGTGAAAAATAAGTGATAATATGACATGTAAACACTCCCACCTTTACTTACAGCAGAAATGAGCCTAAGTTGCTCCTTCTAATGAAATCTGTGATACTTATCATACTAGAGGGCTCTCTGTGGCTGGACATTTTCCTAAAACTCAATAGGGTGGCAAATGTAAGGCTAGTGTTCATAGATTTTGTAAGTGGGCTGAAAACTGCCACTGAACTAATGACTCATTTTCTCTAGCCTCAGAACATAGACAGGAACAGCAGGTGTTTATTTTTTTTTTTTTTCTTCTGCTGCTGTATCATTTAGGAAGAAATATGTGTTGAAAGAATGAGAAAATAACGAAAATATAAATTCGTTGGACATGACACAGCTAACTTGTGATAAGTTGATGAAGAACAACGGAAACATCAAAAATTTCAGGGTACACAAAGTTTACAGAGCAGTTAAAAGAGAAAGTTTTCCTTTCACACTCTTGAACTACAGTAAATATCATCACCCACTACCCTCACAATATGATTCTGCCATTTCCCTTACAACTGAGAAAGAATGACAGAAATCCTAGATGAGAGAGGGGATAAAAGCAAAGCACAAAAGATTAAGTGACTCATGCAAGGTCACTCAGGAAATCTGGCAGAGATGCCTCAGGGTTCCCAAGTTCTATCCTGTCCCCATCAGTGCAGAAGTGTTATACTTCCAAGCAGGGAATGACACAGACCTGTTTGGAAATGTTCTGGTAAAATATTTTTTATTGGAAAATTACCATTCATTACAACCTTCCATATGAGTACAAGAGTCTTGTTGAAACTTCAGCTAGAAGAGATTCTTCAGGTCAAGATGGAAACTCTAGTCAAAACCAGAGTACGAAAAAACAGCTAACCAGTGTCCCAGAGTCTCACAGTGCCTTAAGATACTGGAAAATTAAACCACATCCCTAATTCAATGAATATTCCACTACTTATGAAGGATGAGACAGCTGTAAGAGGAGAGCCTAAGACAGCCTGGAGGGTAAGACATTAAGTATAAGTGAAGATTTTCGTATCACAGGTTTTTGCACTTAGTCACCAGCTAGAGACTGTCCTGAAGGGCTCTCACTGTTGGTTGCTGTAGCTGATCAGTTAGTTGGATTTTTTTATGGCTTTGGTTTCATATTGTTCTTTAAATGGGAAAAAAATATTGTCACCCTGAAATACTGTAGAACTCCTTATTTTTAGTTTTAAAAAGTATTCCCCAGGCAGAGATAGCTCTGTCCTGCATTTCTTCCCCAGGTTTAGTGTTAACAATATGCTCAGAGTCATACATGAAAGAAGGTATATTGGGCACAAAACGTGTGCGTGCTTTTACTGGATCTTACAAACCAGCCCTGTCAACGCACAATAAAAATGTCAATGCCTCGCACACTTTGAGCAGCCCATTTTGCAGATGTACTTGCTGTATACAGCTTCTGACTACTCAGCCCTCAGCAAATAGCGCCTGCGTATCTTCACTGATCCTGCAGAAAGCTTGGAAGAGCCAAAAGCGTGGATAAATTTCCTTTCTTGTTAAATGTGCTTCTAGGTCACAGTGGTTTATACTGTTTCCAATCTCTAGATGGTAATTTCTTTTTCTAGGTGGAAAAGTTCAGTGCTTAAATCAACAGATGTGTTGTTTGTGGCAGTTGTCGTTGCCGTTACCTTTTGTTTATGTGCTGGGATGCTGAAGTTCCAACCTCATTTCTCTCATGCATTTTCCACATCATTAACTGTTTAAATTTCCTGTGCTTGGACGGCTGTTATTTCTCACTATCAATTGCCTCCAACATGGCTGTGTTAAAATGCAGAAACTGTTATACAGTCAGAATAGGAATAAGGCCAGATGACATCAATAACTGCTAATGCTCCATGTTTATGCTCCGGCATGTGTCTGATAGATGGGGTAAGTGCTAGCCACCGGTATTCTGTTTGTGGCATTGTTTGTTGAGGGGTTTTTTTAATTAACCATATGCTCCCAAGGAAACCTTGAAAGCATGAGGACGTTTCACATGGTCCCCCAAAATACATCTGAAATGCACCTAAGAAATGGAAAGATCTTTAAACGTAAACCCTTTCTCTTTGTAAAGAGGAAATATATCCCATGAAAAGAAACTGAACTAGTTTCTCTCCTGAGTTCCTATTCTTGCTTCTTCCCCAAATGCTTTCTAACAAAGAGCAGTCAGTCCACCTATTTATTGGTCTCTGAGCTGTATACTCACTAAAGCTGTGGTTATGGTATACATTTCTTTTATCCAAACACCAAAAGAATTATCTATATGACCAAACAATAATTGGAGTCACTTTCATTTTTCAGTCTTCTAAGACACCTAAGCTCTTAGATGTTTATGAAAGCAATACAGGATGCAGACTGGCACACACTGATTGTGCAGTGAGTGAAGAGGAGCAGTTGCATCCTTGAAATCTGGGATCTGTAGTAAATGACTAGATACACTATCCTAGTTATGCCTCTCCACCATGCATGCAGTCAGCTTCCATCTGGCAGCTTTGGGTAGCAGGTTGCTGGATTTGCCCTGTGGTCTCATCACTGTGTAGCCCTGAGTCAGCTGAGGATTAAATGCACCGTGTACTCAAAGCAGAGAGATGACAGTCACAGTAGAGAGATTATTTCCATGGTTTGTGACTACAGGTTATTCTTAGAGGGAAGGGACATCTTGTCATGGCAAAGGGGAAGGCAATTTTATCCAGGTTTTACTGATAGTAGCTTGATTCCAACAAAAAGGTTGAGGCAGTCTGGTTTTAGTGGGGTTAATGGGAATCTGAAAGTATGTTATTTGTGTTCCCTTGTGGCTCTGGGGACAGAGTTCATGTTTCCTAGCTTCCCAAAACTTTCTTAACTAAATTCAGTACCCAGCAATATAATCATTGACACCGGAGCAAGTTTCTTGTGTTCCTGTTATAGTTAATAGAAAACAAGTCCACAGAGTCAAGCATAGGGTGAGTCATTTAACCAAACGTGGATATCTACTTTAGGATGACATGAATCACACCCTATGCTTCATTGATTATCTAGGAACCCAAGGGCAACTTGTAAAGATGCTGTTGCCAGCTTACGTTGTCTCATACAGTTGCTTAATTAGTGTGCTTTGCCTCCCACCTTAGTTTCCTGACTTGTGAAAGAGAGATCATACAATCAGCCACCTAGTTTGGGAGAGACGAAGATAATGAGTTCATGTTTGTAGAGTGCTAAGGAAATTTTAAATCCAACAAGCTGTGCCTTAATGATATAGTCTTAACCCATACTGATGAAGACATACTGTTTACATATAGACTGCAAGAGAGCCATAAGCTCTGATTATGCTAGCAGCCCTTTAGGGTCTCTACATGGCTTTCAACATTAGGTACTTTGTAAATAGGAATGTTAGGACAAATATGTTTGAAAACTTGCCTAGAGTAAAGCAGAAGGTTAGCAGCTGAGCTGGGATAGTGAATTTTTGTGTATAGCTCATGTGACAATTGCTAATTGTCAGCTATAATGTAACTGTGCCTTGAGCAACCTGTGATTCCCTCCTTTACTCCTGAGAGAATACAGCTGATTTTTGTGTCTCATTTTCACTGCTGGCTACTGAATGTCTAAGAAATCCCTTTTAATCTTTCATGATGAAAAGAGCTAGATAAATATTATTAATTATCATTGCAAGTTAGGTAATTTGTTCCAAAATTTCTGCAGTCTTCATGTATCTAATGAGTCAGGGTGTTTCGTAACTCATCAGTCTTCAGCTGCTGTTTTATGGCTTTCCTGTGTCAGAAGGAGTAATTGATTATGGTTGTTAAAAGCATGGCTCAGTACAGAATTTGACTTGCAAAAGGTAACACGAGATGAAGGGAAGTCTGAGGTACGGAACAACCTTTTTGCATCAGTCTTCACTGGCAGCCTCTCTTCCCACACCTCTGGAGTGGATAGACTGCACAACGGGGTCTGGGGGAGCAAAGTACCTCCCACCGTAAGAGAAGATCAGGTTTGAGATCACCT